>CALSFV010000450.1:0-128439 GCA_943737045.1 Parapristionchus giblindavisi
CTCTCTTATTTCCTTTTTTAAATTTAATTTTATTGTTAATTTAACATTTATTCTGTTCAGATGACACTGTCCACCATGACACCGAATAGTCCGACCACAGAAACAATCAATTGGACCAGTTTTAATATGCAACAAGGTACTTTTCTGCTTGCAATCAATGTTTTTTTTTCTTTACTCATAGCCCCTACTTACATAGTTTATGCTAATTATTCCTTTGCAGACTGTGCGACAGTTGCGACCGACCAAGGAATACGTGTGTTTAACCTGAATCCACTGTCCGAGGCTCTTCACCTAACACAAGGTATGACTGAATATGTGTCATTGTACAGAATTTGATCGAATTACAAATGAAAGAAGAGGCTTCGGTGAAATTAATTTTATATCTAAGATATTTTACAGCTGGAAATACCTTGAATGTGCTAAAGAATTTGTAAATCATGAGTTAAATCACTCGTAATTCCAGAACAAGTCGGCAGTGTTCGTATTGCGCATCTTCTGCATCGATCTAATTTGATTGCTCTCGTTTCTGGAGGAGCTCGACCCAAATATGCTGAGAATACACGTATGCTCATTTATGATATTAGGCTTTATGTTGCTAATAAGTTGTGAATATGCATCAATATTACTCTATTCTAGTGATGTTATGGGACGATAAAAAGAAGGCTTGCGTCTTTGAATGCGCCATCTATGGAGGGCCTATTCTGAACGTGTTCATGAACTCTTCAAGGTTCGCAAAATTCACTTTGCAATAGATAGTTATATTTATTTATTACGATAGATATTTATCAGTCGTTTATTGTCGTTCAAATCTAGATTGGTCTTGGTACAAGCCAAACGGATCCATATCTTCGGTCTCCAACCATTTGTGACTCTTCGAGCAGAGGAGACGGGTGTGAATCTTGCCGGAATTGCTGCAATGGGAGGAGAGAGCTACTCTGCCGTTCTTGCCTTTCCATCGTTCAAACAAGGATCTGTCCAGGTCTGTTATATGTCTTATTTTGTAAATAGTTTTTCATCCTTTACGTAATTTTAAATGTATTCGATAAAAATGATTGAGATGTTCCGGAACGTCTCTGTTTTTGGCCTGTGCTATTTTGCAATTCAAATACACGCTCATTTTGGAAGTTATTGACCGCCCAGAAGGCCTGGGCCTTTTTTATTCAACAATCAATAATTGCGTCTATTATTAAATGTTCTGCCTCATGCCAACTTGTAGGGTTTGATCAATACGGTGCAAATGACGTCAATTGTAAAATTCGCGATCTTTATCGATGGTCTATTTCCCTTTCACTCTTCGCATTCATTCACTCATGATGTTCCTCTTAGTGTAATGTACAAGAGTTGATTTGACAGTGAGGGAAGTGTGTCTGGCGTATCCTGTTCAATGATCTCGTACCGATTAGTGACAAATAGGACCTTTTTAGTCTCGAACGAGCTGCATATTGTTCATTAAATAACAGATTATTTTAAGTTGGTTGCACTCGAGAATGTGACTAGTGAGAAGTCTCTCGCTCCCACAGTCGTTGCTGCTCATCAGGGAGATATTGCTGCACTGGCTGTATCTTCACAGGGAACACTCCTTGCTACTGGATCTGCCAAGGTTATTTTACTTCCGATTATAATATACAAAGTATCATAAAGATACATAAACATTTTTTTTAAATTGGTCTTTGGCATTCGTTCTATTATAGACAGCTCAAAAAGCTTTTGTTGTCTAATGATGAGATTTGTGTTAAAGTGACACCGTAGGCTAATTTTAAACTCCGCTCTGCCCACACGCTCTCGTTTCCTTTGTCTACAACAGAGTATTGCCAATGGGGAGAGTAAGATTAGTTCTGGGTGTACCTTTAAAGATATTCTTTGGTTTATCAAAACTTGTACGCTCACTCACAAAGTTTGCTTAAATGATAATATTGCAAGTTATTGTAGTTTGACCTAGCGTACAAGACCTATTTGAATATCGCATTTCCCTATTATATGTAAATGCCACCAACACAATGTTAGAATCATAGGTCGAATAGCTCGGTTATCGGTTTGCAAAATGCGCTCAGGTTTTTCGATTTTTGGCAAATTTGGCTCAAAATGCGGTCAGGCTTGGTACTTTGTAACATACTTGTCGACCTATGGTTGGAATCATTCTGATTCATGCTTGTTCTATTCTCTTCCCTAGTTCGGTCTACTCTCTCTCTTCCTAATATGTAAAGTCTTCTATTACACTACGAGTTGTGCGTTAATACACAACAAATATAAACGATGAGTCGTCTATTGTAGGGTACATTGATTCGTATCTTTGATACTCGTACACGGACAATGTTGAATGAACTCAGAAGAGGATTCGATCCATCCACTCTTCATTGGTACGATATGTTTCACGTATGAAATCAATCAATAAATTGTTGCGAATGTGAATCATGTAATTAATCTTCAAGAACTCGCTTGATATATTGAATCGTGGAAAGACTACGTGTTATATTGGAAGTAATGTTGTCTTCTTCAGCCTGACTTTCTCTCCATGTGGAACATTCGTTGCGGTGAGCAGTGACAAGGCCACAGTGCACATCTTCCGTACGAGAGAAAAGCAAGAATGGAACAGAAAGAATATCTATGATGATTCAGTCAGGTTAGTCAGTCAATGCATACTGTAGTCATGCTAACTTTATTGATTACAGGAACATGTCAAAGTTCCAAGTACCGGCTGATACTATCGCTAAATTGGCATTTGTACAGGAGGAATCGGACGGAGAAGCGAGCACAAATCAAATCAATATGGTATGTCATCAATTCTACAGTACTATTGCCATGTTCTTATGGCACAACATATGTAAAACCAGTGATCAAATCAATAGCCGTTCTGTGGCACAGTTATTCTTTCCCTGAAGTATGTATGTTATCTGTTCTAATTATAAACAGTGTATATGCCATTCAATCAATAATGATCACTCATTTGCTGTACTTTTAAGAGAGAGAGAATATGAGACCATTGGTATCATTGATATGATTGCCAGATAACGATTCTGTGCCACCTTATCAATCTAACCGTCTGACTCTCTCCTATTTCCCATGATCTCTACACCGATCTGTGCTCCTTTTCAGTCTGTCGTCGCGATAACGTCCAACGGCCAGTATCGTCGATTCTCATTCAACAAAGATGGTCACAGTGAGTGCAAGGCCTTCGATTACATCCTCCAACTGGGATCAGAACAAGACTTTTGGCTGTCAGCCGTCTAATATTTCCCCATTTTGTGTAAAATCTTTGCATCTTTGCTCACTCTTACCTCAGATCATTTGCATATAATGTACAGTATGTCCATCCAATCGATATTATTCTAACCAATCAATGCCTGTACTATCCGGGTTCGTCCCTATCCTTCCATTGATTCATTTGTACATCATCGTCTATTCAATTGCACCGTCTCCTCTTTCTTCAGCACTGCACACGTGTATACTCTGTCATACTCTATCCAAGTCTCCATATAGAGTCTCCCTATCCACCCGATGTATGATATGTTTGATGATACCACCACAAACCAGCCAATCTTTCTTGATCTACTCCACGTTTTAACAGTTTTACTTACCATAAGATTCGTGATCAATTCCTTGTTACTCTGTTGTTTCTGATTGTTTGTAAATAGCCCAATAAAACGGAAACTGAACTCTACATCTAATGCGATAACAAATCATATTATCCGTTGACCGGTGAGATTGTGCGTGATACCTGTGTGAACCCTGTCAAATGAGACCAAACAGATTGTCAGTTGAATCCGATCGGGTGATATGTCTGCTCCTCCGAACGATTTCCTCCGAGACACGACCAGACGTCTATCTGCACTCGTGTTTGATGGTGTCAATCAGAAAGTTAAGGTAAGCTTACGTGAAGTCAAACTATTCGTTAGCAATGTACAATAAAGTAAAAGATTTAGTCATGTTGTGTTCGAAGGTCGCACTGAAAATCTGTAACGTATGTAGCTATTTGACTTATGGCCCAAATTATACGTATGTTGTTTTGTGACACTGTACGAGTTTACGAGAGTTTCGTCATTCTTTACGTAAAATATTCTCAATATTATAGTTTTCAATATAATTTTGGCCATTACTGTATTCACGAAATATTTAATTTACTCCACCTTAATTGTATATCATTGAATATTAGTTTTCTATAAATATCACTTGTCAGGTTCTGGACCAACTTCTGCTTCCTCACGAAAAGGTGTACCTCGACATCACTGGAGTGCAGTCGGCGGCTGAAGTCATCAAGAAGATGCAGGTATTACATGCAATTTATCTTCCTACGCTGACACATTTATCGCATACGCATCGTTACATTTGCCTTATGTCTTCACGCCGTCGCTTAAACTTGCATATTGTGCTGCGTGCGGACACGTCCACGTAAATTTTGGAGTGTGTATACGGTAGGAAGCTACCGTAACCATCGATTCAACGACTTACCGTAAACTATCGTTTCCTTTTACAGTAATTTTATTGTTCGCCAGGGTTTTTTCACTTGGGACCCAGAGTACTCCAACATTTGCATGGACTTGTAAGTAAGGTAGATGTAACGACTGCTGAGTTACGGACGATACATACAGTATAATACTTTTGCGAGTTGAATGATTAACTATTGAGGGAGAGTGAACAAAAATATAATACTATGAGATTATTATATTCTGTGAGAGTGGCATTAAACTTGTAATTTAATTTTGACATAGGCGCACATGTAGCATCGCTCTATGATTCAGCTGATGAATGGTAGAAGATTTATGTGAATGATAGTTCTTACTGCTCGATACTACCGTGCTGTCGACGTAATAATATTAAACATTATCCATTTGGTTGATAAAACACGCACGAGGAAAAATTATAATCTCCAACCACTGTGAACCCATGAAAGCCACTTATTAAACGTAATATCGATGGCATACCTTTGCAGGTTCGAGGTGCTCCATTGATTGCTACTGTGGCGTTGTTCGGTCTCTACATGGAATCACTGAGTGTCAAGATTGCCCATGAGAACCTCAAGGATATGGTAAGTCATTCAATATAATGACAATTGCAACACAGTAAATGACGAAAGATAATGTATATGTGTTATGGAAATAATCCTTAAAAGACATTACTTCCGGAAACTATTGGAAATATTTTCTGAAAATCCCTTGGGTGTAAAATTAGTATTTTGCTCATAGGTGGGCGCGTGAAAACGAATTCTTTTTGCGCACAGCCTTGCCTTCCCTTGCGGGACTTTGCGCATAGCTTTACCTCGCAAAAATTGGAAAATTTCCAGCCAAATCTGCAAAAAATGGCCATGCGCATAGCCTTGCCTTACTTTTCCCCGGTTTGCGCACAGCCTTTCCCCCAGCGTGCCCACCTATGATTTTGCTGAACGCACGCCAAACTCTCGCGTGGAGTGAATAATATTGTATATTTAGTGCAAGATGCTGTCAGAGACTCGTCCGACTGCCATAAATCTCAACAATGAATTGAACGCACTCGTCACTTCATTGGCTGGCGTTAAGGAAGATGAAGTACCTACGGAGTAAGTGATCTAATATTCATTTTATGAGTATTTTGTGTTCGCAAAATCATTTAACTTTTGCCGTTTCATGTCTATTAGGTTTGTCGAAAGTCTTGATAACTTTTTCAATCGTTTATTTCTCGAAGCAAAGAGAAGTACATTATGGGTTATATGCTCTATCATGATCAACAAATGTAGCACCAACGTTCGGTCAATGTGTGATGCCCCTCGTTGTAGAACCCAGCTGTGCGCGATATAAAGTATTGCTTGAGTGCAGACTCGACACTTCCACGGAACTTGAAGGTCCTATCTCGAAGGGCACGGGTCAGGCTTGCGAAAAGGTAGTATTCTGACGGGGCCAAGTCAGGAGAATACGGGGGGTGAGGGAGAACCATCCATCCATATACGGTCAGTTCCTGCCTGACTTTATTGGAGACATGGTGATGGACGCTATCGTGGTGATAATATACTTTTTTGTCCTTCAGGCTTGAATGATCGACTGCCTTCATCATATTCCGTAGTTGTGTGAGGCACTTGGCCCTGGTAATTCTCATACCCTCGGGGAGCAGCTGCCATCTGATCACACCATCCATCCCCCACCACACTGATGTCACGGGTTTTTGGGGGGCGCAGGTTAGGTTTGGGGGCATCCTGTGGGGTTTCTCGTTGTTCAACCCACTCGGCTCACCTGTGGTTGTTATCGTAGTAGACCCACGTTTCATCCCCCCTGATGAGCCGGTCTAGCTCTCGATCCCCAGAGTGGAGAGTGGAGTGGGTAATGGTATCATCGATTCGACGATCAAGGTTGCTTTTGGTATGACCATGGGGTATGAATCAGCCGAGAAATTTTTCATTCCAATGGATTTCCGGAATTCCTCGACTGTGCTATGGTGGACTCCAAGTGTGACGACTACTTTACGGACACTTTGAAATGGGTCCGATTCCACAAGTTTCTTCGACGTGTCCAAATCCAACTCACGGGGTCTGCCGTTTATGGAAGGAAATGTCGTTTCCTTTGAAGCGATGGAACCAATTATTGATGGTGTTGTAGTGTGGGCATGTGTGCCATAAAAAATCTTCAGGAGGGTATCCGAATCCTTCATCGTGGTGTCGGATAGGAAGAGGTAAAGTGGAACATCGCGGTTGTAAAAATCACTAGGGACATACATTGTTGTACTACTACAGCCTGACTGATGGGAATGGAATGGGGAGTTGTTTACTGCAAAGGTCCCTCACTGCTTGGTATTCACTAGTACCGAGAGAAAACCAGAGTGCAACTGCGACACACAGTGGAAAGGCAAACATAGTTATCAAGACTTTCCCGACAACCTAATAGAATAAACGTTATGTTCGTATTGAGTGTTGATACTCAGGCTTCGTCGTTACGTCATCGATCAATACAGTAGAGAAGAAGAAGAGAATCGAGCACTTTGCTGGAATGGCGCTCAATTGGTGAGTCAGAAGAATCCATCCACCTTTCGGTGTATCACTGTTTCGTTTGAATCTCTCACGTCAATTCTCTGTGTACGGCTTTCACTCTCTTCTCTCTCGTCTCTCTCTCTCTCCCTATCACTGTCGTCTCATCTGATCATGAAATACCATGGTTGTGAGGTGTTAGTCAGATGGATGGATGGAGGGGGCGGAGTCTGTGTCACTTAATCATTCCACTTTCATCACACATTTCATCTCTCTCCTTTGCAGGTCAAAACGTTCAAGAGGGATCCCAATGGAGGGTTGTATCTCATGACCATCTGTAATACGGGATCACTCGCGACTTGTTCATGGGGAACGGCGCTTGGTTAGTTCATCTCTTCGAATTATGTCTGTTAGTTCCCATTTGGACTCCCACAACAGCTGACATTTTCGTAATTCCGTTTTTGACATTCAAACTGCTATTGGGTGCAAATGTTGTGCCGTCCTTTCATAGGAGGGATTGAGGAGTGTTAAAGAGATGGCATTTGTTATTCTCTCTTCCTTAAAGGGTGTGAATGTATGCTCACAATGATTACCTTCGATGACGTAATCTGTTTACATCGAGGGGAGATTGCGCCACACTTTCATTTTCCCTCCTCTTACTATCTCACAAGGGGACGGTACCAACTTTTAAAAGATGAGAGTAACATGACCAGAATCAATTTTCGATGCTGATTACGAATTCGTTCTTCAGAAACTGCTCAGTTTAGTGATTTTGTACACAAGTCCTTCGGATGACTTACTCAACTTATCTTTCGACTCTCACACTTAGATCGAATAACTAGGTTATCGGTTTTCAAAATCCGGTCAGGTTTTTCGATTTCTGTAAAATTTTTGCTCAAAATCCGGTCATGCTTGGTACTTTGCAAGATACTTTTCGGCATATGCTTAAGATGACCTAAGGTGACCCAGATAAGACTTAAGATCTTAAGATGAGACCTACGATGATACTTACAAGGGAAGTACAAGAAATATCTTTTAGACTTTTGAACGAGACTATTTTTCCTCGATAGGTATAGGCAATATTTGGGCGGAACCAAAAAATTAGCTGCGACCATGCACTTTCAGATTTTATATAATTTATTGAAGTTTGTGGAAAATTCTTCATTTTTTGAAGAAAAAATGCACTGTGAATGCGAGAAGCAGGGTATGAAATAAGGCGCTCCTGAAACATCATAGAAGACATGGCAGCGTGGTGTGTAGTGGTAGTGTGTAGTCTTCCAGATCAGGCTGTGGGTGGTTCGAGTATACCTATAGACATTTCACTTTTGCTCATTTTTAACACCTTCGGACTTGTACATATAATGAAGAAAAAAATTGTTTTAATTTCAGATCTTTTTTTCACTTTCAGAACGTTCATGCGTTCGCGCAATTTGTTCCTATTCCATTACCTTTTCATTATTTCCGATTTTTATATAGCATTTAATAATTTCTATGAAATTTATTAACAAAACAAATTATTAAAAATATGTCAAATAGTATTTCAACAACAATGATAGCAGTCAACAAAACAATTCCAGCACAATCGACGATTTTTTTCGATTTTTTCATTATACGTACAAATCCGAAGGCACACCCCCGCGTCGTGTGACCAAGTCATGATTTCGTAGATATTGAGATGGAGAACGAGAGAAGGAAAGAAACAGATGCTGCAAAGATCAAGAATAACTCTGAAAAAACAACGAGGGGCATCACACATTGACCGAACGTTGGTGCTACATTTGTTGATCATGATGGAGCATATAACCCATAATGTACTTCTCTTTGCTTCGAGAAATAAACGATTGAAAAAGTTATCAAGACTTTCCCGACAACCTAATATATATATATATATATATATATATATATATATATATATATATATATATATATATATATATATATATATATATATATATATATATATATATATATATATATATATATATATATATATATATATCTTTAGTGTTTTCTCTCACTGTTTTCTACCAAATCGTATCATGATTCGATAAGGGACATTCAAGTATCGCTTGAAACCTATTCCACCATGCATTTAGTCCACCCTCTAATGTAATATTCAAAAGAGAGAGGGGAAGAGAAAAAAGGAGCGAGAGAGTGTGTGAAACGAGGAGAGTATTCATAGGTCGAATAAAATCTACGTTATCTACGAAATCGGTTTTCAAAATGCAGTCAGGTTTTCGGACTTTTGGCAAATTCTGGCTCAAAATGCGGTCAGACTTGGCACTTTGTAATATACTTTTCGATCTATGCTCTCAAAACAGGGCTTTATAGATAACATTCTGCTGTTTTTCAACATTAGCAAACAAAACGCCAGCTGACAATCACTGCATTGTGTTAGGGATCATCTATCATTTATAATAATTTATATTAATCTGATGCAAAGTACGGTCAGTTGCTCGATGATGCTTTCTTTCGCCCATTTCTAACAATCACTAAATCTCAAAATAAATCGAAACGGGTCAATAGCTTGTGTATCAGTATCATAGTATAGCTATATAGCTATGTATAGTATAGCTTGTGTATCAGTATCAGTATGTATATGTAATCAGTATCGAAAACTGATTCTAGTCATGTTACTCTCATTTGCAAAACTCATGGAGAGTTCGTATCAGTGATACGAGTGATGAACACATTCATACTATTTTTGCGCGTCTTGGCCTTCATAAACCGAAAATAACAATTGAATATGATAATGTATATTAGTAATTGAATGATTTAGGCATCATCGCTGGTCTCTATGAATTGGGTGAAATCGCCCAAGTGTTCATTCTCGAGACCCGTCCATACAATCAAGGCAGTCGTCTAACAGCAACTGAACTTACCCACTTGGTACGGTTTACCTTCCCTCCAACCGTTCGAACCTATTATTATAAATTCTTTGCTTATATCGAACTCTTTTGCAATCAAACTAATGAAGTAGTAAAGAGATTTGTGATTTGGAATGAGGTAAAGAGAGATGATGATAGACGACAACAATTCAGGGCGTTCCCTTCACTCTTATCACAGACAGTATGGCAGCAATGGCTATGCACAAGTATGAAGTGGATGCTGTGATTGTGGGAGCTGATCAAGTCACGGTCAATGGAGATACTGCCAATAAGGTGAAGCAAATTTAATATTTTGGGTATACAGTACTGGCCAAAACTATATTGACGAGTGTGTTTTGAAAATATTAGGTTGAGTCATAATTAACCGTGGATTTTGGTGGTTCGACTTTGAACTTTTGCCGTTCTTTTGTAATAACACCACCTGTCTCGCGATACTGCACACATACAATATCCCCCTCCCTCTATCACTCCCCGAGATGTCAGTCATTGTAGTCCCCCGTCAGTTGAGAAATGCCGAATAATTTCCATCCGAAGAAATGGCATGTTCGGTATACCATGCTTTTCCTTTTCCTATTTGGCCTCAAGTCCCTGATAGTCGACGGCGCATGGATTAAGTTTACCACTCGGACACCCCTTATCTAACAACGGTACAATATTGGTTCCATCGCTTCACATAGAAGAACTACGTTATGAAGAAGAGGAAGGTCGATACCGTCATCAAGCTTCTATTTGGACCTATTGAAGAATAGCATCGAGGCTGACCGGTATAAGACCATCAGGAGTATGGCCTCTACACTTGGTTTGTCACAGCCCACTATTGTTCACGGACTCTACTCAATCGGCAAGGTAAGAAAGATGGGCCGATATGTTCCTCACCTCCCGAACGAAAAGAACAAGAATGGCCGTGTCGACTTCACCAGACAATTACTTAGCTGCGAAAAGACCAACGCGTGGCTGGGCAATATCGTTACTGGTGATGATAAGTGGATACTGTACCACAACGTTGAGCGCCGTGCCAAGCGGGTGAACACGTGGGATCAGGCAGGGGACGTCCCCAAACCCGAGTTACACGAGAAGAATGTCATTATCAGTGTTTGGTCGGGTGTCAAAGGCGTGTACCGCTGGGAGCTGCTACCCGAAGGACAGACTATCAACGTCGCCCATTACGCTTCCCAACTACGTACTCTCAAGCGGAAACTTGAATCTTCACGGGCGGCAGGCGATCGAATTGTCTTTCAGCAGTATAGTACGCGCCCATACATGACGAAGGCCTTCAAGAAGGAGCTGATGACGTTTGGCTGGCGAGTCCTCCCCTAGCCAAAGTATACACCGGACCTTGCCCCCTCCGATTATTGGCTCATCGGTGATGTGCATCGTGCCTTGCTGGATAAACACTTCCAGAATCGATTCGAGGTCGAATCGCGGCCGACCTCCTACTTCGTCTCCAAGCCGGCCGCGTGGTTTGAGGAGGGAATCAAGCCCTTGCTCACACTTTGGCGGAAGACCATCGACAATGATGGAGGCTAGTATGATTCACACGCTCATTGATTGACAAAGAATTTTCAAGTCAAAGTTGAAGTTCAAAATCCACGGTTAATTATGACTCAACCTAATATTATCCGTAAAGAATGATGAAATTCGGTATGGCTCATGTGTCGTAAACTCGTACAAGAGTGTCACATAACCACTGATGTGGTGTTAAAATCTTCTAAAAGTAGGAAAAAATAGTGTTAATTTCTGATTGTAAAAGTATTTGGAAAAGTAGCATGCCTTCGAAATTGACAAACTTTTACAACAAAATATCCCTTTACGCGAGTGTTGGATTACTACTTTTCCAACTACTTTTACAATCAGAAAATTAACACTACTTTTACACTTTTCCATCTACTTTTACAAGATTTTAACACCGCATTACTGAAGCAGTCGAGCTCAATATTTTTTTTGGCCAGTACTGTACATTAGGGTTGCAGGAACGGGAGCGAAGTCTATGCACCCTATTCCCATCCCCTCCCTTCTCTATAGCAATCGCCTGTGAGAGGCACTCTCTCCCTTCCCAACTTCGTAATTTGACACATCACGGCCAGAGGGTGCGTAATTCCCGCACCTTTGCGGGAATCACGCACTGTCTCTCACCTCTCCCTTCCCTTCTCGCTGTGACTCTTCACTCCAGCCACCTCACATTGTGGCACCCCCATTGAGACACGTTTGAAAAGATATCTAATTCCAGTCACATCTGAAAGCTTAGCAGTCAACAGCAAAGTTGTAGCTCACTTCGATCCAACTCTGATTCGTTTTTGGAAGAGTCGATACGATCAAAACAAACAAAATTACATTCGTTCTTCCGTTTCAGAGGGAAATCGCAAAGATTACTTTTCAATTAAGTATTTTTTATGGACAGTTGAATTTCTCTCAATGATCAGAGAAATCAGATTTCCCCCTGAATATTGAGTATCCGAGTCATTCTCTCTATTTTACATTTCAATAATTCATTGTCTCGAGAGGGACTTTGTTCACCTCTCATTATCAACTCTCGTCGCGCGGCTGGTTGTGAGTCTCTTTAATTCAGAACAATAACACTTCACATACAAGCAATCATCAGATACAGTTTCCGAGACTGTTCCTCTAGATTAGACAACAACAACGATAAAGTTATGTTTTTAATGGAGAAAGACGGGTGTTAGTACATTACAGAAAGGAGAAAGGTGCTGTTTACATTTTTTTAATATAAAAAAATATGATTTTGATTTTTTCCGACATGGACAAAGTATAAAAAATATTCAAAACAAAAATCTAAGATATCGAGTTTCATTGAAAATAAAACCTGGTCATCTCAATTAACTCGATGAACACTCGGTTGTTGTTGCCTCATCTAAAGGGACAGTCTCGGACACTGTATCTGATGATTGCTTACTATATGTGTTATTGTTCTGACTTAAAGAAACTCACAATCACAACCAACCGCGCGACGAGAGTAGACAATGAGAGGTGAACAAAGTTGCTCTCGAGATAATTAATCATTGAAATGTAAAATAGAGATAATGACTCGGATAATCAATATTCAGAGGAAGTCTGATTCCTCTGATCATTGAGAGAAATTCAACTGTCCATAAAAATACTTAATTAAAAAGTAATCTTTGCGATTTCCCTCTGAAACGGAAGAACGAATGTAATTTTGTTTGTTTTGATCGTATCGACTCTTCCAAAAAGAATCAGAGTCGGATCGAAGTGAGCTACAACTTTGCTGTTGACTGCTAAGCTCTCAGATGTGACTGGAATTAGATATCTCTTCAAACGTGTCTCAATGGGGGTGCCTCAATGTGAGGCGGCTGGAGTGAAGAGAGAGCAGAGAGAAGGGAAGGGAGAGGTGAGAGACAGTGCGTAATTCCCGCAAAGGTGCGGAAATTACGCACCCTCTTGTCTATCTTGTCTCGTGCGGGAAATGACGAGAGAGGGGCAAGAGATGGGAAGAGGGCGCGGTAAATTCGATTACGCTTACGCAACGGCAACCCTACTGTACATATATGTGAATGAGATCTGTGGCCGTATGCAAGAACCGTTTTCCCTTTGTTCTTGCATACGGCCACTGAAGAAATGAGAGTTTGTCGTGTAGTCATGGTTATCTCACTCTTTAAGAGAAGACGATTGTAGATGTAGAAATGAAGAATGAATGACACATTCGTGAATTTGCGAATTGTGTTTGCATTGCGTAAACAGATAGCATAAACGCATCTGTTCTAATCAATTACAGAATGACGAATGCTCATATGCCCTTTCAGATCGGCACGTACAATCTCGCCATCACTGCCAACTACTTCGATATTCCCTTCGTCGTGGCTCTCCCATCACAGACGATCAATATGAACGCTCCGAACGGTGGTGCCATCACTATTGAGGAGAGAAAGCCCGATGAATTCAAGTACTTCAATAGTAAGTATAGCTAAGATTGAGTAGATCACTTTATACATACAAATACTGATAAGAAGTGGTTGAAATGCTTTCAATGATGAACAAATCCATTTCAGACCAGCTCATATGCCCTGAGAGCACGGAAGTATGGAATCCTGCCTTTGATATTACTCCGGCTAAGCTCATTCAATGGTTTGTCATATCTTCCTTTCTCTCGATTTATTTGGAGCAGAATGCAACTGCATTTCGACATGATTCATTCCGTTCCGGAGAAAGAAAGAAAGATTGAAATGTCAAATTGTATAAATTTGCAGTTACGTCACCGAAGTGGGCGTGTTCAATCGTAATTCGTCTGAGCCATTCTCCATCGAAAACCTGAGACCTAAAGAGTAGTTCTCTGTAGTTCGATGATTATCTTGACAATTGTTGTTGTCTGTCCCAGTCTAGGTCAGATTTCTCCTTCATTGCTTTCGATTCGTCACATATCATTCCGACCCGTTGCCATTCTCGTTTTTTTCTAACATTTCATTCTTTAAGCTGATTAGTCCATTCAGTTTGTTGTAACCATCGCTAGGACCATTCGAATTCATCTCATATCTTCTCATTGTTGTCGTTGAGAGCATCAAAAGAGTCTAGACTATGGATGAGATCAATTCGAATGGTCAATGCAGACTTGCCATGCATTCAACGTCAATTATGATGATTGTCCTTCCTTTATTTGCCCGTGTGACTATAAACACTTTAACGAAGAACTTATGATGAACAATGTCGTTACACATGGCGAATGCGTCAGATTACGATATAGTAAAACTGGTTGAGGATCATCTCTTGTAATACAACATCTAGCTACAAAGCAACCACATTGAATGGTTTATTTATTTATTATGTTATGCTCTTTCAAAAGTCGTGAAAAGAAACTGAAATCGGAAAAAAAACACGTTTTGTAAAAAATTTTTTTTAAATTTCGAAATTTTCTTTTCATTACAGAACACGAGATTACTCGAAACGATAACATTTTCCTTCAACGTATATAATGTATATAGAATGTACATAGACAACTGTGAAAATAGCATTCAAAGTGACGTAGAAGGGAACTATGAGTGACGTTGCGAAAATATTCATTTCTTAGAAAACTTTAACGATAACAATCTCTTTTTATATTAAAAACGTGAATATACCGTAATCGCGCAAAGGCGTTGCGGGACAACTGGGGCAAAAATGACTATGCACCAAGGCATTTTACGTTTACCGATTTTTCGATTTTCCGAAAAAAATCGGAAAATTTTCCGAATTTTTAAAAATTTTCCGAATCTTTATTTTGTCTAGAAAAAAATCAGTTTTTTTGATAATTACGGTATTCGGGAGACCATCCACTCGAAAACATTTTCCCCACATGCTGAAATACTCGTTTTATTCTGCATTTTCCTTCAAAAAGTTAAATATCACTCCTTGTCGATTGATTGATTGATTGATTCGCTTAACTGTGATGATCAACGTATCTGTGTTATAGAATAAACTTTTTTTCTCTATGGCTTGGATGGTAAATGAATGTTGTGAACATACAAAAGAAACGCACAATGCAGAAAAGTTTAAAAAAAAGTAAACTAAAATCATCTTTAAAAAATAAATTCGCTGAAATGAAATAGTAAATAAAATAAATTTTATGCAAAAACAATCAATGATACCAGAATACGGTAATTCAATTTGAATTTGAATGCGTGCAATTTTTATCATACTGTAACTCAAAACCCGATACTTGATTACATTCATTTTTCTCCCGCCGTTTTGATTATGTTTCGAGTTGTTTTATCTATTTTCAGCTATTATTTTCGTTAATTATTATTAACTAATCGTCATATCTGCATAATGGTCATGAATTGAGGTGGAAGTGGCGCTCAGACGACACTGATCAGGCTGAGAGTATGGGAATCTCTAAAAATACATCACTCGGAGCTGCGGTCTGCCGTATTTGTCACTGTGGGGAGACCTCGATTCCTTTCCTTAGGAGGCGAACCGCTCATATCATCATGCCATTGCAAGTACGTCGGGCATCACTCACTTCGGCTGTTATTTTCGTAAATATTTTTAAATGCTCCGGCACAACTGTGATCACATTCGAATTAGATTTTCGCTATATAAATCGTCAGTTGTATATAGTATTCCGTTAATATTTCCTCTTCGACAGAGGAACGATGGATCTTTATCATCGATCGTGCGTCGAGCACTGGCTGAACCTCACCGGCACATCTGGCTGCGAGATATGCAAGTTCCGATATCAAACTGAGAAGTAGGTTCATGTTCATTTATTTATTTATCCATCAGTTAAAATCAAGAATAATGAATGAATGAAGCAATAAGGGAGTGATGGAGTTCCGTCGCTTAAGCGATTTCGGTTGGGGAGTGGCAGCTTTGGCTGAATAATGATATCATTGTGTGCTATGCATACTAGTGAACACTGTCAACAAGTAAATGAATTAGCAATTTAAAATCGCTCGAATGTTTCAGAACGCGTCATTTTACGAGTTTATGAAGGAGCGTGGAGTTTGTCATTTGGACGAGGGACGAACATGTGTTACTGGTAAGTGCGCTCCTCCGTGTTAATTATCTGTTTATTAAATTAAATTATTATTTAAATTATTTATAGGTAGCTGCTGCATCCTCGTTTTGACTCCTCTAGCGGTTGGCGCAGTCTATTTCTGCATGACAACCGGCATTGAGCCAATCGAAGGCGACAAGCTCAACCCATATCGTATGTGGCATTTAGTCTGATCATAGATCGAAAAGTACGTTACAAACTACAAAACGTGACCGGATTTTGAGCAGAAAATTCATAAAAACAGAAAAACCTGACCGTATTTTGAAAATGTGTAACGTAGCTATTCGACCTATGAGAGAGAGGGAAGAGGGAATGAATATCGATTGTTTCTCATCTAATCGATATTTCATTTCAGAGTCAGACCAGTCTGGAGATTGTCCGCGAAGAGGACATTAGCAAGATTCTCGAGCAGGTTTGTGCATTTTATTTATTGATTTATTCATATTTTAAATTATCGATTAACCAATCAATAAATGCATTTCAGGAAGAGATTGCCATCCGCAAGCAGTGTGATGAGATCATTGCTGTCAAGCCCGATATCGTGTTCACTGAGAAGGACTAAAACTGTGATGAAATATCTATTGAGGTCCATTTGATTCAGATGTGTGGCGGAATTTTAATATCGATTTCTCATTTTAATATATTGATATTCAGATTTAAAAGTTTATTTATGGTCAGAAAGATGAAGCTCGTCTATGTCGTTGTCCCATTGTCGATTGCAAAACTACGGTCAGGAGTGTGGCTGCGATGGGCTCCCACTTTAGACTGTACGGTTACGGTAGTCTATATTATCGAGTGGTTACGGTAGTCTATATTATCGATTGGTTACGGTAGTCAATATTATCGATTGGATACGGTAGTGAGTATGAACAATTCATTTAGTACACGTTGCAATTGACTTACGACAATATTGATTTATGAATTGATTGATTGCAATTTGTGATACCTTTTGGTTTGTACTATAAGAGGAGATATTGATTGAGTATCGATTGACCGGCTGATTGATTATCGATTTATTGATCATTACAGTAAGCACGCTGACCACAAACTCAGTTATCGTTGTGACTCGTGTGAGATCAGAAGAAACGAGGCTGTGTCATCATTAGACATTGCAAGGTGCGGTGGTAGTCATGATTACGGCACTCAAGAGTACGGTGTCGGAGTACTGTATGCTGAGGATATACTCTATAGTATGGACTAAGTAGGAACTGTACTGTATTCATATCTTTTTTATTTTACTTTGAAGGCACATCCAAGATAATTGACTCTCCGCATTGGCTATGCTCTCTCGCAGACAAAGAAAACGAGAGAGTGTGGCCAGAGCGGAGAGTTTTAAATTAGCCTGGGATGTCACTTTAAACATGGTTTAATCCAGAAGTGCCCCAACTCGAAAGCAATGATGGTTTTGAATGGAGTTGATGTGGAGTTGAGGGAGTATGAGGAGGGAACAGGTATCGCCACGAATGAGAAGGTATACGGTAGCTGATATATTTATTGATTGATCCTAAGTTTTAAAATCGATTGCAGACTACTAATGGCGGTGCTCAGCCTCGCGGAGAAGATGAGATGTGAGGAATATTTGTAGTTTGTTATTTATGGTTTGACTACGGTAGTTTGTTACGGGTAATCGATTATCGATTGATTTACAGTGTCATTTTGTCTCCCTCGGACGGAGATGGTAAGACGAGTACGGTAGCTGTTCCTCCCAAAAGAGGTCGTCCTCGTGCCCTTCGTGTAGACAGGTATACTGTATCACGTATCTGAATTATCGATTTATCGGGATTATTGATTTCAGTACTGATGACGTCACTGTTGTTAAGACCGTGAATGCGACCAATAAGAAGAATGCAGAAAAGGTTGGTTGGATTTGGGGAAATCGATATATCTGTTTTGTTTTCCGTATTCACGTAGATCACTCAGAGAAAGATGAAGAGGACGAAGAGGAGAATGAAGTAGAAGTAGAGGATGAGAATAGCGAGGGTGAAGATGACTACACACCATCGGTGAGCGTTTGGTATACGGTGGAGGTACGGTAATCAAGTGGTCCGATGTACTATAAGATACAGTATACCGTGGAATACAGTTGATGTGTATGTTATAGTATTGGACGGTTCATGAGTTTTGGTTTTGTGAGTACGGTGTACTGTAAGCTATTGTATACCGGGGATTCAGTGGATGAGAGATCGTGGGGTGGGATACTGTAACGTAATGAGTATACTGTAACTATTGATTGTAGGATCCCGAGGAAGATGGTACAGTATCGATCGAGGATGAGAGTGATGATGAGGAAGAGAAGGAGGATGAAGATGAGGAAGAAGAGGAAGAGGAAAAAGAAGAATAGGAGGAGGAGAAAGAGAAGGTACGTTTGTGTTTCATGATTATATCATAGCTTGTATCATAGTGCGCAATAATGCTATGCTTGAAAATGTATGTTAATAATAATAATAAATAATAATAATAATAATAATAATAATAATAATAATGATAATAATAATAATAATAATACTAAATACTGCTTTTTCAGGCTGCCCCATCGCATGGCATGGCCACCAGAAGAAGTGGCTCGTCAAATACTGCTGTAATTGTGAATGATGACGTAAGATTTATTGATTTTTTTTGATCTGCGCTTTTCCCTGTATGACACTTGAGATGCGTTAACCTCGCTACTCGACAATTTTAAAGAACGTTTCATGTAGTTATCGATTTTTGTATAATTTATTGATTGATTTTCTAATTTCTTATTTTCAGGAAGAATCGAACAAACGTGTTCTTCGCTCTTGCAGAAGATCAATTCAGGCATGTTTCTTCAATCAATAAATCTGATTACGAGTCTATGGCTTGAGCTCCATTCTAAAGTTGAGAAAAGAATCGAAAAACATTGAAAACTCTCTTCTTTTTACACACTCTCTCGCACCTTTTTTTGTTTCTTTTCGATTCTTTTGAATTTCAAAAGTTGCAAAGAGCAGAGATATCTCCAGAGAGTGGCTAAAGTATGGACAACATTCACCGGTTTCGAACTTCCGAACATCTAGTAATTCATTTCTAATATTCCCGATTTTCTTATGGCTTCACTTTCTTACTGTATAAATATATTATGCTCTATATTTATTTTAAATACCACTGACCTATCAGTGATCTCCTGTAGGACTTTGTGTGCCTTGAATCAAAGCCTTTACCTTATTTTTCCTTTTTATATTTATTTAAATATATTTTGATGATTCATTACAGAAGGTCGTGGACTCGGATGAAAATGAAGAAGACGATGACTCATTCGAGGTTCCTCCCCCTCTCAAACTTCGTCGTACCAGACCTATCGTTGAGGTATACTGTAGATTATTGTAGGCACGGGTTACGGTAGCTTGGCTAATGATTAAGGATTACGGTACATTAGCGTATGATCAGTAGATAACGATATGAACAAGGGCTACGGTAACCCTTTCTACAGTCTGTAATCTCTCTCTGTTGTAGGATTCGTGCTCTTCCGATGAAGTGGAATATTAATATTATTAATATTAATATATTAATATTGAAGTCTTTGTTTGTTAATCTGTACAATCTCTGTTTTCGCTTTTTTATTAATGTTTATTCAAATGTTTAGAAGTTTCGTTGTTGTTACTGTTGCTAACTTTGTTCTAGTTTGTCTAATTTGTTAATCTTTGATCTTTGATCTTTACTCTGTAATCTTTACTCGACCACTGTGAATTACCTGTTCCCTGTTTGAAGATACGTGTAAAAGGGTCGCCCCCCTCAGCACTTTACATGCGTTGATAAATGTTCTTTTTTCTGGTCTCGTTGCCTTTATTACAACTGTTACTGTAACAGTGAACATATCTGAAAGATTAGAAGCATAAAGAAGTCTACTCTGGCTATTGATCGATTCGAAGGAATGCGCGAGCGTAATTCATATTGCCACGAAAAATACGTGACTTTCCCAGAAATTGTTCAAAATTCAGTAGAATTTGATTTAAAAAAGATTTTGGCACATTTTTTTCAGTTTCTTTCCAATATTTCTAATTTTTCGTGACTGTCCCAAGTTTGATCACCGATTTTGTCACCGTTGATGAACCAGATTCCGTATCAAATATGACGTCACTAGGGTGAGAGGAGCACATCTTCCTACGCTGGTGACGACACGTTTGTTGACAATCACTTTATGAGGGTTAATCTTTATGTGAAATACAAACTACAGAAATCATATTATGAAGTGATCCTTTTTATCAATGTTCATGGTTTGCATGATCTCAGGTTATCAATCGTCACTTGATGCAAAGATGTCGTCGTTACAGGAGGAGAAACGCTCGTTGAGTGAGAGGGTGGGTTGTGATTATTATTATTATTATTATTCTTTTATAATATTGTTTTTGTATTATTATTTGAGAAATGTCATGGATAAATATAAATGTGTAACGATAATGTAACAGTTTGTAACAATAAAGTGATGGTTAAATATAAATGCATAATAAACTGTACAGTACTGTGGGAATCGTACTGACAGATAAGTCTCTTCTTAGTCTGCAAATTTTATTCATTAGGGCATTTAGAATTATTTTAGCGCTGAATACTAAAAGTATCTGACTATACTTGTTGGATTTAGTGTGTCGCGTGAGATAGAACACAGTTTAAATGAGAGTGTCATTTAGGTGTCCAGAGCTAATTTTACTCTCCGCTATGGCAATACTCTCTCTTAGACAAAGAAAGCGAGAGAGCATTGTCAGTGCGGAGAGTTTCAAAATAGCCCGGGATGTGCTTTTAAAGTTTCTGTTTTGCAGAGAATTTACTAGAAGGATCTAAATATAAATAGAAAACTGATCAGAAGGATTGAATTGATAATAATAATATATATATATAATAATAATAATAATAATAATAATAACAATAATAAAGAGCGTCTTTTAAGATGTCAAAGTGTCTCTTCTGCGTGGATAATTTGTCGCAGACCCTCAATAGGGATGACAAAGTGATCACAATGGGAGGTATTACTCAGATGACGAAGATTCTGGAGGCCGTCGTTGAGGTCGACGAAGTGGTACGGTAGTTGTATTGATCGATTTGAGTCTGGCCTAGAGGATACGGTAGTCGCATTGATTAATTTGAGTGAGGCCTAGACGATACGGTAGTCCATTTGAGTGGCGCATAAACGGTATGTTACGGAGTGTTCGGATTACGGTATCATTCGTTGCAGGAATTCCACACTCGCATGGGAGCATTGAACGAATTCGTGAAGGATCAGAGATCAAAGACCTCTGATATATCGATTGCTGCCGTTGCCGAAGTGAACTTTCTTGAGGTGAAGCCATAGTTTCTTTTGTGTACTAGTTACTTGGTCTAGATGAGCATCATACATTTTAGGCACCCTCAGAGCGATGTTTATCTGGTTGGTCGATTTAGGAAAATGGTTATTTTTCTCATAAAAGAACCTTACATATTGGTCCGATCGTCGCTTTATGAGGGTATGAAAATGTATGATGAACATCACACTTTTCCCCGGGAATATTCGTGTTTCATATACCCGTATATATTTTGTGTAATTGCAGTTATCTTTTGTCTTTTGTACATATCTTTTTGTCGAACAGAACAATGATTAGAATTGGCATGGGGATATGGTCTGACGAGTGCAAAATAGGGTTAAGATACATGATATGAACTATGAATAGCGTGAGATGTCTGACTTAAATCACCCGCGGAATGCTACTATTTCGCCAGGTGCTTTCATGTTTCTCAAACATATTATATTGCATACTTGTATATTACATACTTCTCCGGATCTTCCTGCTGTGAATAGGAAAAAAACAATCAAAATATGAACATAATTGATTCTTTGTATCGTTTATCGATCTATAAACCAATATCTTTCAGACGTTCAAACTGTTCATGGAACTCGCTCAGGTCAACATGAGGCAGGCTCGGGCGGAGGTCCGTGAGGCTCCGTCATTGCCGAGGATGAAACCCTCTTCAGGTAGTATTGAATACTTGAAGGATATTATTGATTGACTTATCTAATCATCCAATTCCACAGATTCATCGTCTCAAGCGGCCGATCAGCATCTCAGCGATGGCAAGGTTTGTACCGTATACTGTATTATCGATATATTGATTTATCGATTTTTGAGCGCATTAAATGATTGTTCTTTCAGATAGAACCGATGCCAAAGATATCTCGTGCTGTCGATAATGAGGTTGGTTTGAATCAATCCATCAATAAACAGAATTCAAAATCATTCAATAAATATTAGGGTGTCCCGTATATTTGAAAGAACTCTTTTGAAATATCCATATTTCATCCGTTTAAAGGTGGAATAATATATCCTTACCGGTTGCCCAACATTTATACTTTCTTTTGTTTTACTACTAAAAAACCGATTGCAGACTACTATGGGTGAAGCTCGCGGAGAAGTTGAGACGTGAGTATTTGTAGTTTGTCTTCGTCTGTTGACTACGGTAGCTTGTTCCATGATTATCGATTGATTTACAGTGCCATTTTGTCTCCCTCGGCCGGAGATGGTAAGAAGAGTACGGTAGCTGTTCCTCGCAAGAGAGGTCGTCCTCGTGTCCTTCGTGTAGACAGGTATGCTGTATCGCGTATCTGAATTATCGATTTATCGGGATTATTGATTTCAGTGCTGATGAAGTCAATGTTGTTAAGACCGTCAAGAAGGCAGACAAGGTTGGTTAGATTTGGGGAAATCGATATAATAATAATAATAATAATAATAATAATAATAATAATAATAATAATAATAATAATAATAATAATAATAATAATAATACTAAATACTGCTTTTTCAGGCTGCCTCATCGCATGGCATGGCCACCAGAAGAAGTGGCTCGTCAAATGCTGCTGTAATTGTGAATGATGACGTAAGATTTATTGATTTTTTATTGATCTGGGCTTTTCCCTGTATGACACTTGAGATGCGTTAACCTCGCTACTCGACAATTTTAAAGAACGTTTCATGTAGTTATCGATTTTTGTATAATTTATTGATTGATTTTCTAATTTCTTATTTTCAGGAAGAATCGAACAAACGTGTTCTTCGCTCTTGCAGAAGATCAATTCAGGCATGTTTCTTCAATCAATAAATCTGATTACGAGTCTATGGCTTGAGCTCCATTCTAAAGTTGAGAAAAGAATCGAAAAACATTGAAAACACTCTCTCGCACCTTTTTTCGTTTCTTTTCGATTCTTTTGAATTTCAAAAGTTGCAAAGAGCAGAGATATCTCCAGAGAGTGGCTAAAGTATGGAGAATATTCACCGGTTTCGAACTTCCGAACATCTAGTAATTCATTTCTAATATTCCCGATTTTCTTATGGCTTCACTTTCTTACTGTATAAATATATTATGCTCTATATTTATTTTAAATACCACTGACCTATCAGTGATCTCCTGTAGGACTTTGTGTGCCTTGAATCAAAGCCTTTAACTTATTTTTCCTTTTTATATTTATTTAAATATATTTTGATGATTCATTACAGAAGGTCGTGGACTCGGATGAAAATGAAGAAGACGATGACTCATTCGAGGTTCCTCCCCCTCTCAAACTTCGTCGTACCAGACCTATCGTTGAGGTATACTGTAGATTATTGTAGGCACGGGTTACGGTAGCTTGGCTAATGATTAAGGATTACGGTACATTAGCGTATGATCAGTAGATAACGATATGAACAAGGGCTACGGTAACCCTTTCTACAGTCTGTAATCTCTCTCTGTTGTAGGATTCGTGCTCTTCCGATGAAGTGGAATATTAATATTATTAATATTAATATATTAATATTGAAGTCTTTGTTTGTTAATCTGTACAATCTCTGTTTTCGCTTTTTTATTAATGTTTATTCAAATGTTTAGAAGTTTCGTTGTTGTTACTGTTGCTAACTTTGTTCTAGTTTGTCTAATTTGTTAATCTTTGATCTTTGATCTTTACTCTGTAATCTTTACTCGACCACTGTGAATTACCTGTTCCCTGTTTGAAGATACGTGTAAAAGCAGCACTTTACATGCGTTGATAAATGTTCTTTTTTCTGGTCTCGTTGCCTTTATTACAAGTGTTACTGTAACGTTTTAATCTACAGTATACCTCAATGTAGTGTTACGGTACCTCAGATGCCTTTCTGATGAACTCTTCAATAGTTGATATGAAGCAGATGAACGGACCACTATTCAATATAGAAGCACCTTTGTATGGTACCTCAGCATGCCCAGATTAATCAGTCGTTTAGTGGCAACCATTCTCTCCCAATGGTTCTTTCGCGTTGCCAGATGGGAGAGTAAAATTAGCTGGCTCTGCCTTTTTAAAATATTGAAATATTCGAAAACCCTCAAAGATAATCCTTGTTAAGAGACCTCGAGCTAGAGCTAAGCTAATTGTATTCTCCGCTCTGGCAACGATCTCTCGTAGAAAAGAAAGCGAGAGAGCATTACACCAAAGCGGAGAGCTTCCCTCTCCCTCTCCCGTCCCTTTATTCAATTTCTTTGTCTTACACTCGAATAAATTAAAACACTTCTTTGCTCTTCTCTTTATCTTGGCACATAACATTTGTCGCAATTTTGTTTTGCTTTCCATTAAGTTACGACTCATTAAATTCATTGATCACGTGTATTGCCGAGTATCTAATGGGTCTCGATTGCTCATTCTCACATTATGATACGATATGATTCATATGTTCAAATATGGGTTGTATCTGTTCCATATTAGAAGCAAATGAATTATTAATCGCATAATTTTCTAAACTCGCTTTACATACCCTTCTGCGAGCAACGTCTATCTTAGAGAAGCTAATGCAATTCCACCAGAGCGTACCGACTTTAGAACTACAGTTATGGCTTGGTTACCGTCCGTGTAGGCATATTCAACGGAGAATACGATGTTTATTGTTGCCTAGCGAAATTATTATATCCCCTGCCCAGAATATACTCTCATTGTATGCTGTCTTATAAGGAAATTTTGAATGGAAAGTCAAGGACTTTGGGATGATGGGATGACACAAATGTCATTATATTTTATATTGACCATTTTCCTGAGGGCACCGAGAAATTTGCATATTCTTGACGCGTTTTTCTTTTCCCCCGATAAACCCCGATCTCTCGATCACATGAAGGATAAGAGGATTGGTAAGAAACTTTTTGCTTGTATGTTATGCTTGTATTAAAAAAAATTGATTTTTGAAAGAAAAAGTTTGTAGATCATCATCATATCTAAAATGAAGGTCCAAAACTGACCGTTGAGATATTGCTATCATACTATTATAACGTGATCATTAAATCGTAACGTATCCCCCTCTCCCTCTCCCTCTCCCTTTTCCACTCTCTCCCCCTCTCTCTTTCTCTCCTTCTCCGTCTCTCTCCCTCTTCCTCTCTCTCTCTCCCGCTCTCCATCTTTCACAAATATATCCTGACAGGCGAACATTCTTGTCCTCCTAAGGGAGAGGTGTATGACAATCGTATGAAAATTAGTCACGAACACAAATGTACTGTGAGATACCAGACATTGAGTCTAAAAGTAGCGAAAATATTTGAAAAAAAAAACAGAGAAAACTCTCATCGTTTTGCACACTTTCTCGCCCACTTTTTCCATTTCTTTTCGGGATTTTTGAAGACCACTATATGTTCTGTCTGCCGCTCTCTCTAATCCCAATTGTCTCTAACCTGATAGTCATTGCACGTTTTTACTCTGCACTCATCTATATATTGTAACATGAAAGAGTACAAGATTGAGTGGCGGTTTGTTCGTGACTATGGCGGCAAGATCAAAGAGGAAGATCGTAACCTTTGCGCTGTTACCGTAACCTTTGCGCTGCTACCGTAACATTTGTGCTGCTTCCCGTACCTTTGTGCTGATACCATAACCTTTGTGCTGCTTCCGTAACCTTTGCGAGTGATCAATGGCAGCTTGTACTTGAGAAGATTTAGTAAAGTTTACACACTGGTAATGGTTGAGGTTGTGGTGGTTGATGAACATGAGCGCCGTGTTTTTTTCTTACCGTCGCTGGCAGTGAGATCTATGTTTCATCGAGTATAGAATAGTCTTGAGATGGACGGATTGGCCAATGTTTCGTTTTTCACTAGAAAATAAAATAACAATCGTTTATTCTTTCAATGGAACCGTAATCAAATGTAAAAAACGTAATGAATGTAAGCAATGGTGAACCATTGCCGTCTACGTGTGGACTTTAAGTATAGGGAGAAAATGGGATTGCCCAACGGGATTACCCATTGCCGTCTACGTGTGGACTTTAAGTATAGGGAGAAAATGGGATTGCCCAACGGGGTTACCCATTGCCGTCTACGTGTGGACTTTAAGTATAGGGAGAAAATGGGATTGCCCAACGGGGTTACCCATTGCCGTCTACGTATTGACTTTAAGTATAGGGAGAAAATGGGATTGCCCAACGGGGTTACCCATTGCCGTCTACGTGTGGACTTTAAGTATAGGGAGAAAATGGGATTGCCCAACGGGGTTACACATTGGCGTCTACGTGTGGACTTTAAGTTAGGGAGAAAATGGGATTGCCCAACGGGGTTACCCATTGGCGTCTACGTGTGGACTTTAAGTATAGGGAGAAAATGGGATTGCCCAACGGGGTTATCCATTGCCGTCTACGTGTGGACTTTAAGTATAGGGAGAAAATGGGATTGCCCAACGGGGTTACCCATTGGCGTCTACGTGTGGACTTTAAGTATAGGGAGAAAATGGGATTGCCCAACGCGGTTACCCATTGCCGTCTACGTGTGGACTTTAAGTATAGGGAGAAAATGGGATTGCCCAACGGGGTTACCCATTGGCGTCTACGTGTGGACTTTAAGTATAGGGAGAAAATGGGATTGCCCAACGGGGTTACCCATTGGCGTCTACGTGTGGACTTTAAGTATAGGGAGAAAATGGGATTGCCCAACGGGGTTACCCATTGGCGTCTACGTGTGGACTTTAAGTATAGGGATGCGCAAATTAGTCGTGGTATTAGACACTGCGTTTGTTTCTTCTTCTCCTTCCTTTCTCAATTGTCATATTCTCCTTTATTGCTCGACCACATACGTCATTGAACCATGCCTTTACAACCCTGTCTTCATAACTGCCTACAGTAACCCCTCCTACCGTAGTACGGTAACTATGGTATCCACTTGGCAATCGTGCCCTGTATTAGAGTGCATGCCTGGTGGCTGGGTATACTCACGCGTTCGCTTTCGCTTCCTAAAGCGCTCCGAGGTAGCGCCAGAAGCCACCGTCCTCACCAGGTGATTGCCTGTTTCACGCGCTTATATTAAACGCGCTTTGAGCTTCACCGACAGTGTACTTCTTCACCAGTAACAACTAAATCAATTAATCAGTAATAATAATTTATCAACCCCATGATTATATTAAAAGATAAATTTTGATTATTTGCTACTTTCTATTTGAGACCGGATTCGATAGATATTGATGGATTACGGTAGCTATTGATTGATTACTGCAGCTATTTTCCATGTGAGATCGGATAGTATGAAATATAGACTCCCCATCAATAAAATGTGGTTAATCTTGATTGATGAATAATTGCTGCCTAATTACAGTACTGCCTCTTCTTTGACGACTGAAGAGGCGCTCTCTTCCTCTCACGGATCCGACAACTTTTTATTCAAGACCATTTTCGAGTCCTTATTTTTCAGCATACGGGACTAAAAGTTTTTTCGTGAAACAACAAACTAAGTATGAATTTTTGAGTTCTACAATATAGGCGAAAGCATTTTGTGCACAAAAATATTTTGCTATTGTTTTACTCCCTCTCCCTCTCCCTCTCCCTCTCCCTCTCCCTCTCCCTCTCCCTCTCCCTCTCCCTCTCCCTCTCCCTCTCCCTCTCCCTCTCCCTCTCCCTCTCCCTCTCCCTCTCCCTTTCCCTCTCCCTCTCCCTCTCCCTCTCCCTCTCCCTCTCCAAATCAATGTTTGTCTTGCCAAATCTACAGTTCAAGTAAATTATGTAAATTTATTATATCACATTTCCAGCCATTTGGGCCGCTTCGCGCTGTTCAGGAGAAATCGATAAGGCTGAAGTAATCAATAGTCAACAAACTGAAAATTTTACTATCAGTTTAATATTATTTCAAGGTCAATGGTTTCTTGCCTGTTCATAATAAACTTCGTAGTGCAATTTCGTAGACCCACTGAGCCGGGCTACGTTGTCGTAAAGGATCCACTTCTCATCTCCAGTGATGATCTCGCCGATCTAAGCCGTTGTACGAGCAAATGAAAGTAGATTCAGACACTGGTCCGCACGGCTGTCCATCTGTTTGTCCGACAGTCAGTTGGGTAACCATCGACCCAACTTCTGGACCTTGCCAAGATCCTTTAGGCCATGAACTATGGTGGGTTGGCTTATCCTAAGCCTCGTCGCCATATCACGGTTGGTAGCATAGGGGTAAGACGTTCAAGCATGTCCAATTGCCAGCTCGGGGTGCCGTCCGGACCTAACCTCGTCTTCGAAGTCGTACAACCCAATATTGGTGTTGGTGGATCTCCATCAAATTATATATCACATATTATGAATGCATTGAGAGAAATAAAAATGAGATTAGAGAATTGAAGAATCAATCCCCTCTGGCAAGACCTCGGAATCAAGAAGTTAGTTAGGAACCACGAAGAATCTCACCATTCCAATGTGTACTAGCTAGACGAGTCAATCTACATCAGAATCCATTCCAAAATTCTCGTAAATATTCTATTCCTTTCTCTACTCAAACTCTAGACTACCTGATATGAAATTTCCCGAATATGATGGTGACCCTACGACGTAGTATAACCAATTCGAGGCAGTAGTCCATAATAGGAAAAAATATCAGCCATTGAGAATATGCTACATATACATAGACAATCGTTAACTGATGCTGCTCTAGATTGTATGATGCAATGAAGATTTTCAAGAGAACCATGTCAATGAAAGATTTGGAAACAATGGTCCCCTTACTTCCAAACTGGTCAGTGAACTTGGATCTGTTCCATTTCCAATAAGAATCCACTAGCTCTACGCAGCATACTCGATAATATCAAAGGTCTTGTCTGACTTGACCTTGTTCTTGTTGTCAGGGACAAGATGATTCAGCTGACAATCTAATACTCCATAGCTATTTCCCGCAATGTGAATCACAAATCTTTCGAATGTAGGAAAGAAGGTGGAAAATACCATGACAACTGTATCTGCAAGAACTATCTGTCCAATATCTGTTCATCATATTCTAGATCTCGATCAAGACCAACATCAAGAGTCAAAGTCCACTACAATGATAATCAATCTCATAGATGTTCACCAAGATAAAATCGGCAAAGATAAAATCGTAAGATAGAAAGATATGAGAAATATAGACGAGGTAATCCTACAGGGGCAGATGATAGTGGGACAAAAATACTCCACTGAAAGAAGAGAACTGAATCGATAGATCATCTTATCGATAGAGAGATCAATCAATTTTCTTCTATTTAATCAAAATCTACTCCACTCTCTAACATCTTCATAACATTGAGTTGTTCCCATCACCACTTATCCTTTTCCCTTGTATTTTGTTGTAATCTTTCGTTGCACTTTCTACATATCTATACATATCTACATACATAACAACCGCCCACACCAGTTCTTGTCTCTTTCTTTATTAATTTGAATATTCGATGGCATTCTATGAAAAAGATTGTTTATTTTTTTTTAGATTCGCCAAGTTTGAAAACTCGATTTTCATATTTTTTCAACCGAACAAGCTAGAGTCCAAATTTCTTCGGCATTGTGTTATGCATGCCCAATGTGCACAGAAACACTATTGAGATTAATTTTAAGCAATTCCTAGACTGATTTTTTACCCGAATTTTCGGAATTTTTTTTCGATTTCTCGGCATCTTTTCAATTCCGCAAAAGTTCTCTAGTATATCCATGTAGCCCAACCACTAATGCATGTAACCCTGCAAGGCGGAAATCGATCTTGGATTGCGCGTGTCGGAAAAAATCGGTCTGAAGTGTTTCCAAAGTGTTTTTTGTTAGTGTTTCCAACTTGACTCAGAAGCGTTATTTCATTATTTTTTGCTGTATTTTCCAAACGATTAGTGCGGAATTGTGGTTTACTCAAAGTTTCGAGGTGAGTCGAGTAAAATGACACAAGAAGCCCATCACTTGGATCAATTTGAAAATTTCGATTTTTATGACCCGGGTCAAGGTCGAAAATTTCAAAATTTTGAAATGTTCTCATTTATGTGGCTTCTTGAGAAGTACTAATGATGTGAAGAATATTCAGCCGATGCTCAAAATCCGATCTCTCCTTTCAACCATTTTTCGAAAAGTTTCATGTTGAATGCGTGCGAAAAAGTCAGAATTCTGCTTGAATCAGTTTCCAACTTACTCTCTGTAACATTCTATCCAAGTACTTTGCAATGTACATATTCAATATTAAAATCGTTAATTTGGAAAATTTAAAAAAAATTTGAGTGCCTACTTTCACGGAAACTTTCTGAAATATTGCAGTTTTTCGACTCGAATGCCGTGACAATTAGCAAATGACAACGACAATGTGAAGTTTCATGATGAGTGAACATAGTAGAACTGAAATCCCGGCATTCGGCTCACTTTTGAAAAATCGATTTCCATGACCCCAGGGTAATGGTAAAAAATATGAATTTTCCGAAATTAACGATTTTCATTTTGATTATGTACATTGCAAAGTACTTAGATAGAATGTTACAGAAAGTAAGTTGGAAACTGGTTCAATCACAATTCTGACTTTTTCGCACGCATTCAACATGAAACTTTTCGAGAAATGGTTGAAAGGAGAGATCAGCCATTGAGCATTGGCTGAATATTATTCACATCATTAGTGCTTCACAAGAAGCCACATAAATGAAAAATTTCAAACTTGAGAAATTTTGAAATTTTCGACCATGACTCCCGGGTCGTGAAAATCGAAATTTTCAAATTGATCCAAGTGAAGGGCTTCTTGTGTCATTTTACTAGTCTCACCTTTAAACTTTGAGTAGACCACAATTCCGCACTAATCGTTTGGAAAATACAGCAAAAATAATGAAATAACGCTTCGGAGTCAAGTTGGAAACACTCAGACCGATTTTTTCCGACACGCGCAATCATAGGTGGGCGCGTAAAAACGAATGCTTTTTGCACACAGCCTTTCCGTCCCTTGGGGGGCCTTGCGCATAGCTTTGCATCGCAAAAATTGGAAAATTTCCAGTGAAATCTGCAAAAAATTGTCCATGCGCATAGCCTTGCCTGTCAATTTCCCGGTTTGCGCACAGCCTTTCCCCCAGCGTGCCCACCTATGCGCGCAATCCGATTTCCGCCTAGCAGGGTTACATGCACTAGTAGTTGGGCTACATGGATATACTAGAGAACTTTTGCGGAATTGAAATTGAGATGCCGAGAAATCGAAAAAAACCGAAAATTCGGGTAAAAAATCAGTCTAGGAATTGCTTAAAATTAATCTCAATAGTGTTTCTGTGCACATTAGGCATGCCTAACACAATGCCGAAGAAATTTGGACTCTAGCTTGTTCGGTTGAAAAAAATATGAAAATCGAGTTTTCAAAATTGGCGCCCACCTGGCACGCCGCGTTCCACTGCTAGGGTCATTTTGGGTACCATTTTGTAATGTGGGCCCAAGGTACCCTACACCCATAAAGTACAGTGGCCTGAATCAAAATTCTTGGCGAAATGTCCGAACAATGCTCGAGTCTTACAGATGCGAGCTCTGAATAGATCTACAGTCAGGGATATGACAAAACCGCAACGACAAAACCGCAAACGACAAAACCGCAATTCGCAATAACTTCGGCCAGAGTTGTCCAATCATGGTCAGCTTGAACTTTTTGAACTCCTGAGGCTCAGGGCTATCATGTTACAAGTTGATTTTTGATCTTTGGCACCACAACGACAAAACCGCAACTGAAAAAAAAAACGAAAATTCGACCACTGTAGACTACGGTAGTTTACAATAACTCTTAATGATATCGCACACACAGTGCCTGTTTCGACAACTTTTTGTGAAACTGACCCATCGCATTTGATCTGACCCACCGAACCAGGTGATGGTAGATTACCGTAGGTTACAATGCTTTTTCGATACTTTTTCGATAAACTATTGCTGAGTCACTTATCGAATCGTGTCGAAGACACATTATGCGCTAAAGAAGAGGAAAGATACACTATCACTATCACTTTATTCTTGTCCCAGCTTCTTTCGTTACAGATTGAGAGATATATGTTGAAGCAAAGCGAAGATTCTGATTTAAAAGTTACCCCAAACACAACTGTTTTCGTATCACCGGTGCAGCCAGGATGCAGCATTTAACATGTTTAAAACGCGCTCCCTGTAAGGACGGAAGGGGTAGGGCACAAACTTTCAAAATCGTCCTAGACCGTGCTTATTTGGTGGTTAGATTCCCTAGGGGGGACACATTTTAGCCAAAACATTGAATCGAATTATCTACCAAAAGTGAAAAAAATCAACCCCTCTCCCTCTACCTCTACCTCTACCTCTATATCTACCTCTATCTCTACCTCTACCTCTACGTCTACCTATCACTTTACCTCTACATTTACCTCTACATCTACATGTACCTCCACCTCTACCTCTACCTCTACCTCTACCTCTACCTCTACCTCTACCTCTACCTCTACCCCTACCTCTACCTCTACCTCTACCTCTACCTCTACCTCTACCTCTACCTCTACCTCTACCTCTCCTCTCAAGATAGTGGGTTAGAATTATACCGCAAAAGTAAACTGTGTTCGCGTAGAGCTTATTCGCACTCTACTAGTTACTTTAAAATTTTTCTTTTAAAAAATCTTTTCAACGTTATAACAACTACATTGACTACGTGCGTTGAAAAATAGTCAATATCAGTTAAAGCAGGCGGTTGTTGGATCATTTCAGATATACTGTATTCACAGTACCACAACCAGGAGGGGCAGTAGCAATACCTAAACAGTTACAGCTGTTGACAGACGTGAGACAAGTCGGGTGAGATATGTTTCAATTATGAATCTAAAGCCCTCCCTCTTGAACAGTGCAAAAATCTATAATAATAATAATAATAATAATAATAATAATAATAATAATAATAATAATAATAATAATAATATTTATACGTATTCATGAATATGTAATTAAACGCGTATAATGGAAGAAAAAAAAGAAACGAAGAGTATCGATAATGAAGATGATAATGCAAACGATAATGCATTGTGATAATGCGTACAACTATAATACACACATTTGTTTTCAGTGATAAAGTTTGCAAAGTTTAGAAATTTATAAAGATTTTTTATAAATATTTTTCATCAGTGACATCACAACACTCTTCGCACTCTTGTCTCTTATAAGCAACACTCTTCGTTTGTCTCGGTTGTGAACAATATTTTTAACTAATATTTTTCGTTTATTCGGTCATATTTATCATTTCTAATGATATAACGATCGTAACTATATAACAATAGTATGAAAAAATTGTAGAAAGATGCGGCATGAGGAGGGATGAATCATGTCGCAGCGGGCCGCCTTTACAACTGTAAGGGACCGTACTTCTGGACTGATTGTCGGAACATTACATCAACTTGAGTATATATTTTCATTTATCTAAACACCTGTACGGTTTATAAATGCGATTTTGAATTAGAATACAAAATATAATTCTATCATCATCTCACGCACTGGATGAATACTAATAGATTTCCATATATAGGAACGAACGTATGCACTATTCTCCGTCATGGGGTGATATCGTCTGATCAAACAAATATCATCAATATAAAGGCAGACGAACACCCATTTCATACATACAATTTCTCATTTCTTTACCTTTTACATTGGCGTTGCTCATTAAATCTCTATATTAATTACAGTATGCTCCGTCTTTGCATCGTTCTCTCAGCTCTGACTGTCGGCAAGTTCCTTTTAGTACAATATCCAGATTGAATCAATGTTCGTCTTGCCAAATCAACAGCTCAAGTAAAGTATGTATATATAATATATCGAATTTCCAGCCACTTGGGCCGCCTCACGATGTTCCGGAGGAATCGATGAGGCTGAAGTAATCAATAATTAACACACTGAAAATTTTAATATTAATTTATTATTATTTAAAGGTCAAAGGATTCTTGGATGTCCATAATAAACTTCGTAGTTCAATCTCTGCAGGAACTTATGTTGCTAAGGGAAGAAAAATGCCTGCTGCAAAGACTCCTATTCCTTCCATGGTAAATTTGATCTTTTACAGATTTTCAAACGACATTTTTCATTACAGACCTGGGATTGTGAAATCGAAAAGTCTGCCCAGAAGGTTGCTTCAACTTGCGTTTTCGCTCATTCAACCGGAAGAAATAATCTTGGAGAGAATCTCTACACTATGTGGTCTTCCAATAAGGTGCGATAATAATACATAATCACGTATACTTATACAATGTTTTTAGATGACATTCGCTGGCATGGGTAAGAAAGCTTCTGATTCATGGGAGAAGGAATTCCAAGATTTTGGATGGTCAGATATCAAACTTACCAATGCCGTATTCAGCTCTGGAATCGGACATGCTACACAGGTAAGTCAAAAATATGTTCCATCAGTACTAACTATTGATCAAATTAGATGGCTTGGGCCAAGTCAACCAAACTTGGATGTGGTATGGCTCTTTGCGATGGTGGAAAGCAAGTTCTCGTAGCTTGTCAATACAGAGATGCGTAAGTTATTCCATATCATTAATTAATTTGTGACTGAATCCATTATAGTGGAAACTTCCTCAACACCAACGTTTATGAGCCTAAATAAGCTACTACTGCTATTGGATTATTCATGTAGTATTCCATAAATTATTCAATAAATGTTTTTGAAAGGTCGTACACAACATATTATTGCAAATAAGTTTTAATAACTTTGAATAGCGATTACTATTCCCTCTGAGACCAAAATATCGATGACATATTCGATAAGTCAGGGATTGCTAACTAGATTTTTTTTGTCTCGATTCTCCATATCGCACACAATCTATGCATACACTTCTGACTCATTGTTGTTCATAGTCGGTTGAATTATTCTATTGAGGATTATTTTGCATCAATGTCAGTGTTGTGAAAAATCTTTGAAGTTTTCGGATATCTTTGTTGATCTTAAGCAGATCCATTGACTCTATTGACATAAAACAATTCATTGTCCATTTACAATATTTTTTTCAATCTTTTCTTTATGTTTTATAGTTTACACATTGAAATATTATATTGACATATTTTAAATTTTTTATCGGAAAATCGAATACAATGGAACGTTACAAGTAAAATTCAAGTAATTTTACTTAGGCTCGTAGACGTTAGCATCGATCATGTTTCCACTAAAAAGAATACAATGTATTAAAATCATTAAATATCGGTAAAACATACGCATCTCTATATTGGCAATTGACGATAAGTCTATTTCCACCATCGCAAATTCCTATTCCACATCCTAGTTTCGTAGATGTGGCCCAGGCCATCTGATATAATCAAAATTAGAATGATACTGAATAATTAGAATAATCTACCTGTGTAGCATGTCCGATTCCAGTGTTGAAGGCGTCATAGGTAAGTTTGATATCTGACCAACCGTACTTTTGGAATTCATATTCCCATGCTGCAGAAGACATATTTCCCATTCCTCTCGTTTCCACCTATAAAAGTTGATTCATTCTTCCATTTATCTAACACTGCGGAAGTCCTGATGCTATACCTGATAACCCGAAATTGTAAATAGGTTCTCTCCTAGATTGTCTCTATCTTTAGAGTGAGCCCAGATACAAGTTGAAGCAGCCTTCTGGGCAGACTTTTCGATTTCACAATCCCAGGTCTGCATCAATCAATCAATTGAGATTAGTCGATAAATTTTATAGAGTACCATAGCAGGAATAGGAGTCTTCGCAGCAGGCATTTTCTTTCCTTTCGCAACATAAGTTCCAGCAGAGATTGAACTACGAAGTCTATTGTGAGAGTCTAAGAAATCTTTGACCTGAAAAGAGTTTAATATTAAAGATTATAAATTTGTTGATTATTGATTACTTCAGCCTGATCGATTCCTCCGGGACAACGAGAGGAAGAAGAAGAAGATGATGATGAAGAAGGGGAAGAAGAAGAGGAAGAAGAGGAAGAAGAGGAAGAAGAGGAAGAAGAGGAAGAAGAGGAAGAAGAAGTAGATGGAACATTGGGTGGAACTGTGGTTTTAGGCTCGTAGACGTTAGCATTGAAAATGTTTCCACTATAATTAATAGAATCAATTGATAATCATCACTAATTGTGCAATAACTTACGCATTTCTGTACTGACAAACAACAATAATTTTCTTTCCGCCGTCACAAATACCTAATCCACATCCAAGTTTAGTAGAATTGGCCCAAGCCATCTGATATAATCAATAATCAGAATGATAGATGACATAATCTGTAATCTACCTGAGTAGCATCTAGTACACCAGAGGAAACGAGTTCATTGGTTACTTTGACATCTGACCAGCCTTTCTTTTGAAATTGGTTTTCCCAATGCGAACTTGTCATCTTTCCGATACCAGCGGTTGACAACTATAAATATTAATCGGCTCTTTCTGATTATATCTAACACTATTGAAGTACAAGTTAAGTATCAAACCTTTGAAACGCCGTTAATGGCTAAAAGATTCTCTCCCAGGTTCACTCTGTCAGAAGACGAAGCTAAGACGCATCTTGAAGCGGACTTCTGGGCAGACTTTTCGATAGCGCAATCCCAGGTCTACAATCAATATATGAACGATTATACCAATCAATAATCTAGATACAGTACCATAGGGAGAATAGGAGTCTTCGCAGCAGGCATTTTCTTTCCCTTCGCAACATACGTTCCAGCAGAGATTGAACTGCGGAGGTTGTTATGAACATCTAGGAAGCCTTTGACCTGAAAGGTAAATGTTTAAGATAATAAACTTAATTACTTAAATAAGGTAATGATTATATTTATTACTTCAGCCTCATCTATTCCTCCGGGGCAACGAGAGGCGGCCCAAGTTGCTGGAAATGTGAAGTATATAAATTGAGAAAAGTTGAATTTGATGGAAGGAGATATGTTAAGAACTATTTTTAAACATTTAATTATGAATCTTAAAATATCGTCAGATAAATGTATTATTATTATTATTAATAACTTACCAACTGTCAGTACAGAGAGCACAACACAGAGACGGATCATTCTAAAAAAGTATAATAGGAATGAAATTTAACAAAATAAATGAGAGAAGACTTTAATTTAAAAGAAGAAATAATTGTCCATATTCGTCTATGATGCTTACTCTTCTGTCCTCGAATCTTATATAGATAAGGGAACAATGGAATAAAGCTAGACATTCTCGTCATCTGAAATCATTCTATAGAATCATGGAATGAATACAAAAGAAGCATTGAATTGGACAATTTTCAATGCAGCAAAATGACTCATTATAGATTAAAAATTTTATTAATCAGTCGATTTAACAATTTTGAAAAAAAAAATTTTTTTTCATTTTATTGTCTATTAGTTCAAAAATGTTGCTAACAAGGGAATGGTCTCAGCTCGCGGAAAGCAAACTGGATGAAAATTTGCATATGCATAGCTGAATGTGTTATTAGAACATTGGCGAAGTCCAAAAATCCTGGCGTGTAATAGCCGAGCCAGAAAATAAGTCCAAAGTTTGGTCACACTTGTAAAAAAAAAAAAAAAAAATTCCGCCTCAAAACGATTTTTCGCTTAGATACCCAAGATTCTGGCCACTCTACACCGCTCAACTTTTTCTCTTCGCTCAGGGAACAGAACATGCATCGAAAAATCGTTTTTAGGCGGAATTTGTACAAGTGTGACCAAACTTTGGACCGATTTTCTGGCTCGGCTATTGCACGCCAGGATTTTTGGACTTCGCCAATGGTCTTATAACACATTCAGCTATGCCTATGCAAATTTTCATCCAGTTTGCTTTCCGCGAGCTGAGACCATTCCCTTGTAAGAATAAGACGGTTTTTGCTTCCTGAATTTCAGCGATGGCGTTATCTTCTCTGAAAAGGAAACAAAATTTAATCATCCCACTCTTCCTGTCGTCTGATCTCGAGTATCATATTTTCGTGCTGATGAAGGGTACTTCAATTTCCTTTCAGTAGACTACGGTGAAACTCCACCCAATATTCAGTTATCACTATATTATTCTTCGCTTGTTTCAGTTTTTATCCCATCTTTTTTAGAAACTTATCATTTTCATTCTAGATGATATTTCCCCTAACATGGATCACTGCCTTGATCATCGCTTGTCACAGGACGAAAGCTCTCGAACTCTCCGTCATAGGTACTTATTCATGCGGATCAGTTGAATACGATCTAGCCTCTTGTGGTATCTCCGCGACTATGCTACCCGCGTTTATGTTCGGTACATACAGTACAACGTATATCTCTAACTAAGACTAATCTTTAAGGCCTTCGAGAGGGTGGAGTTCAATCTGATTACATTACAGTAGGAACGGAAAAGGTATGCATATATATGGCTTATCGTAATGATATATCGATTGAAGGTGTACATTAATTGGTACAATCCATTAACTGATTCGGAAAGGGAATTAGAGACAATGGGGACTAATTTCGAGTAAGTTACCGTAATCTTGGCAGATTTTTTAATCCGTATGTTGAGTATTTCACTGGATCTGATGCTCCGTGAAGGAATTGCAAACAAGAGTATGGGCTTTGTTGGATTCGATGCTGATTGTGCAAAAATCTCCGATGTGGCGAGAAGTTTGAACATGCTGTTCGTGTCCTCGGTAATAATTATAATATAATTGTAGACTATTCATAAAAATGCAATTGCAGTTGTGTGAAGTCGAAATGGGTGAGGATTCATACCCAAATCCTTCAGTGTTACAGTTCAATCCGAGTGAAATGTAAGGGACTGGATTCAGATATTGAAATGTGTGATGATGATTTCAGTGAAAAATATCGCGCGTTGGCTGCACTTTTAATCTCGAGAGGATGGACTGAAGTAGGCATTGTTCATCAAATGATTTCTGAATCTGGAGAAGACTTCAAAAGAGAAGTAGATTACAGTTACATGGCCAAATTTCACACAAAACATATTTTTCCAGGAACTTATCGCACTTCTCACGGATGCTGGGATAAAGGTGAACAGTGTCGTGAGCAATTTATTCAAGGACCGAAACGATATGATGCTTGATCGTATGGTATTTGATACAATATATAAGGCGAGAAGTAAGAATCCTACTAGTTCGCAATTACTGAATGCATAATGAATTTCAGTAATAATAATGATGAGTGATCTGCCATTCATCAAACTCTTCATGGATAAGCTATACTTGATGGGAATGTTCGGTAGTGGAGACTATTTTGTGATAGCATTACCGACAACTGCCTCTATCAATCTGGAATCGGGAAGTCTTTACGGTGCGTAAACAAATTTTAACGATTTATGTGAATACTATATTATTAATATTATTATATTATTAAGCATCATCATTCACTGACTTTCGTAGTCTCATTCCCGACTTTTGGCAGTATTACTATCAATCTTTCGGACTGTTCATAAACAATATCACAATCACGGAAAACTATTCTCCCTCATGGTAAATGCTTCTAATACAGTATCCTGTCGTGCAAAAATGATACACTGTAGGTCGAATTTTGTGGACCGATTGAATTCTTTCCTTGAAGCCAATGAATGTCCTCTTCTATGCAAATATGAAATGGACTATTCATATGATTGGAGACCAGAACTCGGGGTACTTTTATGAATACGCAGGCGCACTTCAAATGTATATTTGCAGTTTATCGGTAAGGGTTCAACAAATTGGAAGATCCTCAGTCAAGCTTACATTGCCGGATATACAATAGCTAAGCACTTGCCATCTCTCGATCCTTCATTACTCAGAGATGGAAAAGCTGTTGCGGATCATCTCAAACAGTTCTCTTTCAATAGTGGGTTAATTAGTTTGGAATGGTGAAAACGTTTTCTTCTATTCTAGAGAAAGCAGATCTATAGCATAAAGTTTGATATATTTTATAGATCAATGATTAATTCAGCTCTTCTCGATATCCACTCATATTTGCGTGAGAATGGAGTCGCCCCTGATCGATTCTTCTTCTACCGGGGAATCCCGGAGATGAAATTGTACTGATTCTTCATCCGAAACAATATTGAATTTTCTATTTACAGTAGCGGACTCGATACATCGCAGATCATGGCTGTCGTTACTCCAAAATACAATGACGATACTGCTGTATACAACTATGTTTGTTATAATAGCTAGTGCAGACATTCACTTCTAATATTATAGACAGTATCATGGAAAGGTAACGCTTCGGACTTCTCATTGGCCTTCAACAAATGGCCCGATGCAGTGCCTCCTTGTGGATTTGAAGCAGAGAAGTGTCCACTCATTTCGCGTGAGTAATAATCCTTCTCAAATATACACCGTCGATGGCAACTTGAATTGTATCTCGGGAGGCCCCCTAAAGCGTGAATGTTTTCCCTTTTCAGCGCCATTTACAGATGCAGAGATCACAGTCATTTGTGCCTCCGCTGTTGCCATGATCGTTTTGCTTATTATCATTGCCCTCATTTACAGGCAAGTCTGATTAATGCAACTCTATATGACAAACTCATTTTATCTGATGAACCTTAAACATGAGTAAATACATTTTTATTAATAATAATCTTTATCACATCTGCACATTGGTGCGGTGGGTCATGACAGGGGGTCCTTCATAGATCAATGACGTTCAATTCTTTCTTCTATTTATCGGGTCATCGTGTATCTTGATGGTATTTCAACATCTGTGCTCGAAGTAGAATCCAGAAAAGAATACATTAAAAATTGAAGTTAACAACCCACGTAGCGGTTGAAGCTCCGTCCGAAGTGGCTGCATGAAGAAGGAAATACACCTCCCGGCTTTCCAAACACCTTCCTTTCCAAACACCCAAAACACATTTTTATTTGAACAATATAAAATATACAGCAAATAGATTAATGCAATCATAAAAATTGAGATATGAAAACACACTTTTACTCATTCTACTGTAGTTACCGGATTGACGTTGCGAGACTCGAGTATTATCCGGAAATTAATGCAGCACATTCCAATTATCTCTAGAGGATATTAGATAGACTAGAATAGCAAATGTCATGTGATGATTGTAGGAGACTACGATACGAGAGAAAATTGGAATCAGATTATTGGACTATCCCTCGAAAAGATTTGACCTTGCTTGATCTCACACGATTTGGAAGTTCAAGAGCAGGCAGTGATATATTCGGTAGCGCGATCAGCTCGAAGGTACTGTGATATATCTGATCTTTGATCTCTAGTAATGGGATTTACAGGAAGACGATGCTCCGCCTAAGGGTACACTTGAATTTTACCATCATAATATCAAGAGAGAAGCAAGAAATCGTAAACAGCACTTTGCTGAAAGTCAAATGCGAAAGGTAGTGCAAAAAAGTGAATATTTATTAAAAAAGTGACATTGGATTTAGGCTAAAGTTGATGAAAAAGAGGACGAATGGAGTCATATCGAGGATGTTCAATTGGCAAGGTAAACTAATCCGAAATAAAATTAATTATCTATTCAATTGAAGGTACAACAAAGACTTGGTTATGCTGCGTCGTATTAACAAAGAGTCACCGTTGCAAATGAATAGAGATATGAAGAGAGAACTCGATTTGGTACGGGAATGTCACTGACAGTAATAATATTAATAGAAATATTGTAGCTGATGACTCAAAATAATGAGAATCTCACTCCCTTCCTTGGATTGGTCAACGATACTGATCATATATTCACTGTTACATTATTCTCACCGAGGAAGTCATTAAATGTAAGTACTCTTCTCTTTATATTCGGGCATATCTGTTGTCTGTTCTAGGATCTTCTACGGAATCACGACCTCCGACTCGATAGAATGTTTAAGGTTTCATTCGTTGAAGACGTTATCAAGGTAGCCTTGGTCACCCCCTTTTTATTTGAATTTTGAATGATTGCAGGGCATCCGTTACCTTCACGTAAAGACGAAGATTGGTTACCACGGCAACCTCAAGGTATAATACAACTTTATTTTTTCAACGACCCTGTGTCATACATGAAAAGAAAAGTCAATTGGGACAGTATTGCGTTTGCAGAGCTCAAACTGTTTTGTGGATGGATATTGGCGAATCAAATTGAGTGGATTTGGACAGGCAAGACTCAGAGCTGATGAACTTCTAGATAAGAACGAATGTAAGGATTCTCGATAAGTGAAACTCAGATGATAGTGCATTCTGTTCCAGCTCTATTATGGAAAGCACCCGAGATTCTTCGATGGAAGGGCGCTCTCCATGAATTGGCTAAAGATCAACTACAACGGTGAGATCACGTGATGTGTGTTACGTTTTTTTCAAATTTCAAATGTGGATTCCAAGAAAGTTATATCTCCGCAACAAATGATGTATCGTACACTCAACAAAATTCGACCCATCGTAGAAACATTTACTGCAAGTCACAAAATGTCAGTAAATGTTTGTGAATTTTACAAACACGATTTGAGCATGCGATTATTTGCTATTTTTATAAATTTTCATTATCATTTCTATGTTTCTCATGTTTATTTACCTACTGGGGCACAAAATAAAACCGAAATAACGTCTTTTGAATACTTTTTCGAATTTCTGCCGGCCAAGAAGAGTCAGTTTGCGATTCTCCCAACTGTTTATGAAGACTACAAACTACAATTTCATTTTCCTTGACTTCGGCCGTCGTACAGCATTTTTTACGCTTATTTCATGTATTTGTTATGTTATTCGTTCTACTTTTCTTTGAAAATATTGTACTTCATCTCCTTCAGGTGCTTGATCGTCCACTTAACCATGGGACCTAGTCGAAGCCCTTTTAAACATGGATAAAGTCAGCCGTTCAATTAGAGAAGATTTATTCCATTGCTTTCTTTCTATTTGCATGTATTTCCTTTATTTCTTTAATAGGATGAATCTTTACAAATGATACTTTGTGTGCTATTCAGGTTCAGTTGATACTGGACGAATGAAGTGCCAAAACAAGGAACGAAGATCAAGAGCAACAAGGATTTATCAACGACAACACAAAAGGTGAGAAAACTTCGTTAACTCCAGTTAGACGACGCACAATCAGCAAGAAGATCAGTTGCTTCGATCAAACTAGAAAGAAATGACTTTTATGAATGAGAATGTCAACTAGAACTAGGTAGCAGTTCACAGCTACAGTAATTCGTTAAATACCAACTACATTGCTCAATTACAGAATAGAGTTCATCTGCGATCGATTACGACAACAACAATCAAGCCAATGCTATGTGGAGGTGGACCTTCTCACCTTTTGTGTTGTCGTTGATAAATCCTTGTTGTTCTTGATCTTCGTTCCTTGTTTTGGCACTTCATTCGTCCAGTATCAACTGAACCTGAATAGCACACAAAGTATCATTTGTAAAGATTCATCCTATTAAAGAAATAAAGGAAATACATGCAAATAGAAAGAAAGCAATGGAATAAAACTTCTCTAATTGAACGGCTGACTTTATCCATGTTTAAAAGGGCTTCGACTAGGTCCCATGGTTAAGTGGACGATCAAGCACCTGAAGGAGATGAAGTACAATAATTTTCAAAGAAAAGTAGAACGAATAACATAACAAATACATGAAATAAGTGTAAAATATGCTGTACGACGGCCGAAGTCAAGGAAAATGAAATTGTAGTTTGTAGTCTTCATAAACAGTTGGGAGAATCGCAAAATGACTCTTCTTGGCCGGCAGAAATTCGACAAAGTATTCAAAAGACGTTATTTCGGTTTTATTTTGTGCCCCAGTAGGTAAATAAACATGAGAAACATAGAAATGATAATGAAAATTTATAAAAATAGCAAATAATCGCATGCTCAAATCGTGTTTGTAAAATTCACAAACATTTACTGACATTTTGTGACTTGCAGTAAATGTTTCTACGATGGGTCGAATTTTGTTGAGTGTACGATATATTTAAGGGCTGATATTTACTCGCTAGGAGTTGTTATATACGAAGTCTATGGAAGACAAGGACCATTCGGAGATGAACTCGCTGATATTTCACGTAATGATCGTTTTTTATGCGAACTAATGGAACATTTCCCTTTGAGCCATAATCGAACAACTGAAGTTCCCTGTGGATGGAATACCGATTCGACCAGATTTGGAGATCATCAGCAAGGCTCCACGTCAGATCATCGAGATGGTGCCCAGGTAAGCAATGTTTAGGTATGCCTAGGTAGCATTTGAGAGATTTAAAAGGTGCAGATTTACCAATTCAAACACTGTTTACATTGTAAAAAGAGCAAAAGGAATGAAAGATTGCTAAAAATGGCTTATTGAGATTGTTTAAGAAAACTTTTTTCAGATGTTGGGAGGAAGATCCTTACAAGAGACCGACGGCGACAAAGATTCGAGATCGAGTCAAGACTATCAATAATGGAATGTGAGTACTTTTTTCTATCATTCTACCGTCCAGACATTCACATTCCACATTATTTTTTAAATTTTTTTCTATCCTTTAAAAAAATGCAAACCGCACATGCAGGAGAACCAACATTGCGGACAACATCATGGAACTTCTCGATCGATATCGTTACAATCTCGAGGATATTATCAAGTGATTCAGTAAATGTAACATATTATTTTCGAATTATATCTTTCAGGGAAAGAACAGAAGAACTAGAAGAAGAAAAGAGACGAAACGAGAGTCTTCTACTGCAGATGCTGCCTAGGTATTGATGAATTGAGACCTTTGGCCGTATGCTTGAACAACGGAAAACCGTTTGCAGGGAAAATGTAACGTCATTAGCTTAGTCGGAGGATGTTTGGAAAACGCCTCCGCCTACGCTAATGAAGTCAGATTTTCCCGGAAAACGGTTTACCGTTGTTCATGCATACGGCCACTGATTAATAAAGATCCTTTAAGAACTGTTGCTGAGAACCTGAAGAACGGCAAATCAGTGTCAGCCGAACACTTTGAGGCCATCACTATCTATTTCTCGGACATTGTTGGTTTCACTTCTCTGTCGAGTAAAAGCTCCCCACTGCAAGTGAGTATTCATCATTCACCATATTTGTTGCGATTAAAATATTTGTATGTCGCTGCGAACAATGTCACACATATGATGCAATAAAATGATATCATACCAAATTTTATATATTTATTTATTTATTTTCAAAATGTTATAGATCGTAAGTATGCTTAATGATCTCTACTCTCGATTCGATGCTATCATCGACACTTTTGACTGTTACAAGGTATTCTTTCAAACGATACAAAATCATTCCAAAATTGTGTTCAGGTTGAAACAATCGGTGACGCCTACATGTACGTGTCAGGTCTTCCAGAATTGAATGGTCCCGCTCACGCCGGAGAAGTGGCTGGAGCGGCACTTGAACTGCTTAATTGTATCAGTGTATGTCACCATGCAAATATTATACAAACACAACCTATTAACAATTTGAAGAACTTCATCGTTCCCCACTGTCCTGATGATCGTCTCAAGCTTCGTATTGGTATACATACCGGTCCATGCGTCACCGGTGTTGTTGGAATTAAGATGCCCAGGTAGCAGGTGAAAATTTATTTACATTCTTAATGTATTTCTTTCAGATATTGTTTATTCGGTGATACAGTTATTACAGCCTCGATGATGGAAAGTAGTGGAGAAGGTACGTGTCGTGCATCTAACTATCATCTACGATATTTTCATTAAAGCGATGAAGATTCAATTGTCCGTGAGCACATTCAAGACGCTTACTCTATGTGGAGGATACGAGACGACACTAAGAGGAGATGTCACTCTGAAGGTATGCACTCTGTGAATAATGAATGAGTTTAACACCATGAGCTAACTCGAAACTCTCCTCTCTGAGAGTGCACTCTCTTTCTTTGTTTACGAAAAAGTGTGGCCAGAGCGGACAGTAAAAATAGTTCTGGATAGACCTTTAATAGAATTCTTATAGAGTCATGAGAAGATTCGTTCGTACTGGCTGCTCTCATACAATAGAGAATACCGTATGAATCGTTTGAAGAAGAATCTTGATTTCTATCCCCAATTAGGTCGTCTTATTCGAAAAGTCTGACAAATGTGTCCAATGATCTGACTTTGAGAATGGAATATAAACACCCAAAAATTATAGAGAATTATCACAGTTATTGTTTATATAAAACAGTAACAATGTTTCTCAGTATCCACTGTGTGAATCATAATCATTATTGTTGAAGATGATAAATGTTTGTTAAAGAGATAAGTGTTTCAACAATCCACTGCTTACATGTTCGTAACATAAATAAAATATAGCAGAGGCAATATGATTGAGCTGTCTTTCATTATCACAACTCACGATATTTGGATAGTGTATAGATGAAATGATCCAATCTAGAAGCAGTCTAAAGCAAAGAAAATGTAATGCTACGATATGTTGAATTGGATAACATGGAATAAACTGTAAACATAATGTAGTTTGCTATCATACATTCTCTATGTTCCTGTGTTTGATTAGCTGAAAGACTGAAAGATTTTATTTTGTATCACAGCAAAAATATCATCTTACGCGTCTTGTTAGAGCAATTTTAAATGCTAAAACGTAAAACTCTGAGGTTCGGAGTAGGTTCACGATTATAAAGTATCTAGGAAATTAAATTAACATCAGGAATACGCATAATTTCACCAGTAAGTTGAAAAAGAATAACCTTTAGCCGACATTGTGTATTCAGGTGCAATGGTAGACAATGTTCGAAATGGAGAAGAAGTCACTAGTTTCGTTCGTATAAAAGGATCTGGAATGGTATGCACCTCACTTCTGCGGCCAACTTCCACCGCAAATCAAAGTGAGTCTATTATTTTTTCCAATTTCTTTGATTTAAATGAAATTCTCCAGAATGAGGACTACTCTTCTCGTCTCATTTTTGGCTACTGCAGCACTTGCTGGAATCATCGGAACCAGAACTGAATTTGAGAAGGAGATCTCAGGTCAACTCAACGTAGATGAATTCAAGAAGGATATGAAAGAGCTGGATAAAAAACTCGAAAAGGAGCTCCAGTCAAGTCAAGCTGAAGTAGAGGAACTCCTAAAGGTTGAGATTTATTTACAATTAAATTTGCTCTATTTCCTAAGTAAATTTTAGAACATTGGACCGATCGATAAAGTAGAAGCTCAATCTGAACACGATGAGGAAGAACTTAATAAGGAAAAGATGGTGGACCTCTATGAAGGAGATATCGTTCTTACCAAGTATGGTACACTCATATTAATTAAATGCCTAATGTACCGATCAGCAAACAATATTTGAAGTGCTCAACTCGAATATGTAATGGCCAACGAGACTGAGAGAGCAAAGAGACAAGCTTCAACGAAGGATCAAATCTGGGGAACAGCACCCATTCCTTTCTCTTTTGCTGCTGGAGTCAGTGAGTGAATTTATGCAATTTTACGAAATTAATAACAAATATTTGACAATAATGTCGATGATCTCTTCATTCCACACACTATTTCGTTGTTCTCTGTCATAGGTGAATCATTGAACACTTTAAGGCGAAGAGGTCAAGTCCATGGTTCGCGAGGCCACTCGTTTCTGGACTGCAAATACCTGTGTCAACTTCCTAGAAAACGGACCTGGAACTGCCAAGTAACACTATAATTATGCGACATTGATATAATAACTTTATTCAAAGGATTCTTGTCGTCAACAAGGGTGGATGTTACTCTTCCATCGGTAAAGTTGGAGGAACTCAGGAGCTCTCACTGCAAAACAACGGATGCAACTCGGTAAACGCCTATTCACTTTGTCTGATAACTATGGCTATTAACTTAAGGAGTAAATCAATGTAGAGGAGTGAAATGCATGCTATATATAGTATAATCATAATAAAACAGCTAATAATAGGTCTCGACGGCGACGCACGAACTCGAACACGCTCTAGGAGTTTACCATGAACAATCGAGAGCTGACAGAGACAACTATGTTTCAGTCAATACTAACAACATTCCCGTAACGATCACTGTAATGAATTGAATAAGCACTTATATACTTCAGAGTGGATCAGTTCATAACTTCAACAAAGAACCAACCTCAGCATCATTCAATGTTCCTTATGAATTCGGAAGTAACATGCACTACACCTCGGACAGGTACTCGTACCAAAATTATAGATATAATGTCAATATTTTCTTATTAGTTTTGCCAAAGACTGGACAATCCCCACTCTTGTGGCTAAGGGTGCCTATGCTGAATACCAGGACTCCATGAGAGGACATATGCCTTCTTTCCTTGATGTTCTCAAGGTCAACAGATATTATAAGTGTGACCGTAAGTTTTATTTTACTTCAGCTAGAATATTCGTATACTGTCAGGTTCATTTAATTCCTCTATTACTAGTTATTCTGTATTGCAGAGGCCTGTGCTAGCAGAACCAATACTTGTAAGAATGGAGGATATCTTGATGTCCGTACCTGCTCCAAATGCATTTGCCCTGAGGGATGGGGTGGACAGGATTGTACCGCTAAGGTTATTCATAAACATTTTTAATTGTTAAAATCATGCAAGCAACTTTTATTTCAGCCCGACGGCGCAGACGAGTTCACTGCAACCACTGGATACACTACAAAAACTCTCGAACTTGGAACGTACGGACAGGCTGCTAGTCTTAAATACACCACAAAAGCATACATCATCAATGTAATCATTTTAACTGAGCATTCTCAATTTTTATTCTGAAAGCTTTAAAAATGAAAATGAATTTTAGGCGCCTGCCGGTAAAAGAATCGAAGTAACCATTGTTGGTCTCTGGAGTGGATCTGGAAGTGGATGCAGAAATCAAGGAATCGAACTCAAAACGAGAAAAGATCTAGGACCAAGAGGACTCAGGTCTCGTGATTTCCGATGTCTGTTATTAAAGAACAGCTTTCTTCTAGATTCTGTGGTAATCTTCCTAAAAAGACCACCTACTGGTCAGATGGCAATCGATTCCCCATTCTAATGTGGCAAAACGAGGGATCTATCCGTGCTGATATCAAGTTCAGATACGGTAGAATATTCTTCATCAATCATCACTCACTAATCCGATTTCAGCTTAAACGACTTCCCTCACACGGCGCTGAATTGCGATTTCATTCTCTTTGCTATCCTGATAAAAGTTATAACTCAAGCTCTTGTTAATGTTCAATCGCATTATATACATACAGTAGCAGCCAAAAGTCTTCAAAAACTTTGCATTGTCATAACTTTTGACACAGATGAGTGATCGGGCTCATGTTTTGGCAGGATACTATAGTACTAGTGTGCATCATATCCTACTCCCGTTGTTATGATTCGTCGTCGTATTATTGTGTAGCGATCCTGGATCCCCTTTGTACTTGCTCAGCAGTGATTATTTCCTCAGCGGGACTTTTCTGAGACTTCTTGATAACAGTGTATGAACAACATTTACTGAGGAGTAGAATCCACTATGCCATCCATTCGAGCTAATTCATTCCTGTGAGAAAATCGAAATTTCAGACACCACTGAAATTGAGCAAAAAAGTCAACTGTTCAGTGAAGCTGCAGGCTACAAACTTGGTAGAGATAATAGCCCATGAGTGATACAAAACATGGCTGAGTATGAGCCCGATTGATTGAATTTTGAGAAATTTCGAAAATTTATTTTTCTCATTTTTCGAGATACAGTAAGTACCTGCTCAGGTTAATATCCATTCTGTTTAACAGCAATCTGTCTTCTATATATAGTAGACAACAGTTCACTAGTGTTTCACGAAATTTCGAGTTCTTCGAGCGAAGTTATAATTGGAGAAGTGAGGTCGAAAGTAGTTTTTTTAAGGCCATCAAAAAATAAAAAAATATTTTTGTGGAACTAAAAGAGTATAGATAGCGATTCCACTGCTGGTATCATCTTATATATTCATGATAATTATTATGACAAAGTCTCAGACTAATCAGGCAAATTCTGAGAATTTTGAGAAACTTTTGGAAAAAAATCCTAACAATTTTGACTTTTGGCTGCTACTGTATATAGATTATTAATAATGTTTGCCTGTTTGTCCGTCTATTTGTCCGTCGGTCGGTCGATCATTCGTCCCATCACCCACCTCTCGTTGTTTCCTAGCTAGAAAGACAATCCCTAATGGGGGGATAACTGAAGTTGGACGAGTGAAATGAATAATATGTTTTTTATAATGAATATAATCGACAATACTTCAACATTCTATAACGTTAAATTGGCACATTTCCGTATTGGAGCTTTGAAATTAATCCTGTCCCTAGAATGAAATCATTTGCTTTATGAAACATGCGAGTACAAATAAATATTTATTATTAATAGGCAATAATCAAAGACGATAAAGTATTGTCAGTGAAGAGAACAACCAACAATTATGTGCATGTTCTCTTCCTTTTTTCTTGCACATGAAAGAAAGAATGTTCTGACCAGATCTTCGCTAAGAAAATTGCACAATCATAAAGAAGTAGATAGAGAGATAAAGGAAAGTAAATGGAAATCGGAGACCAATATAGAAAGAACTTGTGTGTATCATGCATGAATTATGTTCATTAAATGTTGTGATTGTGTATTCCCGCTATCGTAAGTTGCACATATAGGAAAGTAAAAGGGGGGGATGAAAGGAGATGGGTTGGCTAAAGCAAATTGGATCACGGGAAAGGAAGAGCTATAGACAATAAAGAAGTGTTGTTATGACCGATACGTATTATGGAGAAATATGGAATGCATAAAGGGGGACATAGATTAGAGGATATGCTAGGATGGGAATGAATGGCCTAAAGATTATAGGGCGGAAGGAATCGATAAACGAGTCTTTGTTTCTTCTCGGGTTTTTGAATTATTCCCTTCTTGTAATATTGACGAAGACTACGTGACAGCTTATCGTAGTTCATAGCGGATCGGTTCTTGCGAATCCCCCAGAATTGGGCGAGATGTTGGGAGTTCTCTATCTTGAATGTACCTGAATCATAACACAAATTACTAAACTTCGTAGCATGATTGATCATCTATCTATTGTTATTTCAAAATATCCAAGTATAATTACTACACAATCAACAACAAATAACACAATTCCCCTGGGTAGAGATTATTATGAAAGCGTACCTTGACTCCTATCGACCCATCGAACACATCCGCCAAATTGGTCGGGAGTCTCCAGCAATTCTCGAATGAAATGCCATAAATGAACAGTTCCGCCCGTTCGATGATATGGTTGATGATGTTCCTTCGGTTGGGGATGACCACTGTTTTCGATGAATCCATTGTGATGAAGAGGATGGGCCATGACTGATGACACTTCGTCATCATCGTTCACTGAAGTATAATACGTTAATTAATCAGCTCAACATTACAGGACAAACAAAGATAATTAGGATAAGCACATCAAAACCGTCAAAAAGAAAGAAAAAACGGTGATAATATAATAACCACTCACTCTCATCCCCTTCGGACTCGGAATCCGTCGGAACATTAGCCATGTAGTTATTGTAGTACTGTTGCGGCGGTTGTTGGTGCATCATCGCTTGCTGTGGTTGCATATGTTGAGGTTGTTGGTTCATTTGCATGTGCACTGCAATTCATAACACTCATATGAATATTATATCTTAGTGATAAATATTAAACTAGAAATGACTCGATTGGTATGAAACGAGAAGATCATAGTGTTCGAATACGAAAGTAAAAGTCAAGAACGTTTAAGTGTTAAATAAATTCTTTAGAGTGATTAGCAACGAACTATTCGGTTGGTAGTATCCATTATGCATTGGGTGATTGTACATCATGTGCTGCTGATGTTGTGGAGGATGTTGAGAGCAATAGTCCATGTTGTCGTTCTGAAGCAGTATTTTGCACAATTATCATGGAATTCGCTTAATTACCCAATCCTTCATCATCATTCCATTATCAGAAGCTGTCAAGCATCCACTCTGCATGGGATTAACACGATGATGAGACGAAGCATAGGAGTCAAAAGCTGAAATTAAATCATTCGTCTACTAAAATTATGACGCGAAATCACCGACTTTCGCACAGAAGTAGAGAGGCATTGTCAGTACCGTTGGAAAAGGTAATATCATCCATGTGTCGTACAGGGGAGAAGTGAAAGAAGTGGAGAAAAGAGGGAGAAGCGTCTTCTTTTATTCTATTCGACTCATCGTCTCACCATTCATTCATTCATTCATTCTGTACTTGCACCAATCTCTTATCATATTTATACCATTGAGAACCCTCGGTCACTATACGAAAAAAGGACTATTCATCATCACTTTTGCGGTAGACTGACAATGAGATCGAACACATTAGGAGAATTGACGAAGAATAAGAGAATGAGTCACGCGCTCAAGAGGGACAATCATTTCGCCACAGGTCAATTGAATCTTTTTATAACTTCTTCGATTTGAGATTAAGAATGCATAATATGATAAATGAACAAGTGCATTTTGCCCTATTTGTAAATTATCCAGTAAGGGAAAATTCCATAGAAAGAAGACGAATATAAAATACCTCTCTTCCATATCTGCACATCTTCGAAGATATGGCAAGCGCCAATGGGGACAATCATCTCGAAGTCTCTCTGGGTCATCTTCGTCAGATTCCCTCCGGGGATACACAACGTAGTAGGGGCAGGAATGGAACGTTCATTGCATCGATGCAACAGCCATCTGGCTGTCTGATCCGGTGTCCATGATTCGATATCTGCAATTAAATTATAATTTAAATAGATTATAAAAAAAGCATGCAAATCTACTCTATTAATATAATATTACATGCAATATGTTTATGATCCCAAATGAAATGTTTAAATGTAAATCGTTAATTTAACTTTTGGTTTATGTTCTCGCTTAATCCACAAATTTTTGAAAGTGTTTCAATTTTCACTCGCACTGTCCCGTCAATCTCAGGATGAAATCGAAAGCGGTATCCTTTCTATCATGTAGGAAAGGGTGAAAAGATGTAGGTTAGATTAACAAAGATTCGTGTTGCGTCCCGTGGCCCATTTTTTCTATTAGAGGCGTTAGCGAGATATAGGCATGTGAGAGACGGTAAGATAGAGAATGACGAGAGAGAATGAAGGGAGAGAGAGATACAGAGTGGAAAGAGAGCGATGAACTGCCACAGGCCGATATGGTTCTTTGTGTGAGCGAAAGATGTTTGCAGTAGTACAAGAAAGAAAGGGTGGTCTATTCGGGGACACTTCAAATTGGAATCATTTCATATGGAAGAAAGGCAAGAGATCATAACTAACCAATGGTCAAATATCTATGAGGTCACTGGACTTTTAGGTCAGATATTCAACGATATAAATGAAATGCAACTGAACACAAAATCAAAACGTAAAACATTAATGGAATAGACAACATTAAATTAAGTCCCATTGCAAGTTCTTATTCCTGTGTTCAAGTTTTTCATGATCACCACATGACTCACTCAAAGGAAGTTGAAGATTAGCACAGACAGTAATGTAGTCTTGCATATTCTGGGTCTGAGCCAATTCCCACATCTCACTCTTCACCTCCTTCTCATTTGTCGTCCGTTGAGCACAATCTGAATAAAGGTCATTGTTCTATTCATAATACTCATTGATCAATGACTCACTCTGCGAAGAAGCATCGTCTCTATTGAATTCGTACCCATACGATCCACTCATTTCTGTAATTGGAACAGCTTCATTACTTGAATGCTCTTTATCAGTACGAAGAAACTCAGCTTTTTCGCCTATCACGCGTGTCACCGAAGAATCGAATAAAATCGGGGGCTGGTTGGCACATTTTTTGACCCCCACATATTATTGCCTTTTTTGGTAGTCCATATGGTCCCTAACAAGGTACCGTCGAGCTTTTTTGCATATCTTCATTTTCAACGTCGGCAGACGTCGTCAAACTTTTTGGACGCCGAAAATTGCCGACTTTGGAGCTCTGTAGCTCTGCAGGATGTAGTTTTGGTATCAAATCGTCAACAGAAGAATTCTTCGGAATGTCAAGGAGAATGCGCCTACATCATTGCCAGGTCGATATTTTAATTAGTATTTTCGTAAATCGTTTTTATTGATTATTTTTCTTAAAAATATAGAAGCCGAAAGTTTTCAATTGCTCAATCGATAAAGCTCGACGCCAGCTTTTCAATGGTATGCTGAACATATACTTTATTTGGTTGTCTTCGAAAGTTATGAGCATTTCAAGTTTTTCTTTATTGAGAAATTCCTTGGTGTTCCTTCACTATCTACCCGGATAGGTTGGTGAACTCACCTATCAACCATTATATAACAAGAGTGTGTAGTGTAGTGGATAAGATGTCTGCACTTTGTTTTGACTGTCACGGGTTCGATCCTCCTTGGCGCAGTTATCTTTTGCGGTTTTTTTATTGTCGAAATATTTTTCTGTGATTATGAAAACCAGAAATGAAAATTTCCCGGTTAACTATCGGTGTTCCCGCTGCAAACTAGGAGTACTGTATCACGACCAGAAAGAGAAGAATTGAATGGGTAATGGTGAACTCGGAGATGGACGATGACAACTTGGAGGAGCGAGGGGATGAGGTGATTCTAGGACAACACGAAAATGACTTTAGAATCGTAGTCGAGGGAGAGTGTGATGAAATATTCCTGTGAAGTTGAAGCCTCATTGTCGTCCTATTGTAATTTTTATTCATTGTGATTAATATGCATCGATTGGTTATGATTTCTGAATTGAATTATTGAATTGAATATTTGAAAGTTATCAAAAATGTCTTGGGGATGCACTAGAACAACAGTAAAACTAATCAAAATAGATGAATTGTTCACACGAGGTATAATAGAAGAGTGGGTAGATCACTGGCTGCGTCACTCTCCTCTCGTGTGATCGCATGCAATGAAAATCTTGAAATGCTCATAACTTTCGAAGACAACCAAATAAAGTATATGTTCAGCATACCATTGAAAAGCTGGCGTCGAGCTTTATCGATTGAGCTATTGAAAACTTTCGGCTTCTATATTTTTAAGAAAAATAATCAATAAAAACGATTTACGAAAATACTAATTGAAATATCGACCTGGCAATGAGGTAGGAATATTCTCCTTGACATTCCGAAGAATTCTTCTGTTGACGATTTGATACCAAAACTACATCCTGCAGAGCTACAGAGCTCCGAAGTCGGCAATTTTCGGCGTCCAAAAAGTTTGACGACGTCTGCCGACGTTGAAAATGAAGATATGCAAAAAAGCTCGACGGTACCTTGTTAGGGACCATATGGACTACCAAAAAATGACCTCTGCTCATTTTCGATTTTTTCAATGTGCCACCGTTTATTCGAACCTTACGCGACACGCGTGCTATATTGTATATTTCAATTCTTACGTTAAATGAGTAACATTAAGGAACTCCAAGGATGATAACATCGTTTGCTTCGTTATATAGCATAAATGACATTTACGAATACCTTGCTGTCCTCCTTCGGTCTGATTACTCAGTGTGAAGTTTGCTGATTGATCTCCATTCTGCTGTAAGGTTGTAAGGATCAATATTTGGATTACTAACTGAATCAGTGACGTAATATATCAAAGATCTATGTGTTATATAGTCCACGCGTGCTTTGGGGAGGGCGATCGAGTGGGACTGTATAAGTCTAATTGGTATTGCTAATTTTCAGTTTCCTCGTTTTTCTTAATTGATAGTGTTCACTCTAATTTGAGTTGTTCTTCTGCTCCCCTAATCACATCCGTAGACCATCCCATCATGTCCACCATTCGTAAGAGGCTCAAGGAATATAAAAAAGCTCGGAGCAAAGGTAAAGGGAAGATGAGCCACTACTTCCATTTCCCTCAACACAGTCACTTATAGTCAGGACCTGTTCCCTTTCCTTTCATCCTCTCGATCTTTCGACCCATCGTTGTTTTTATCTCATTCCTCCTAATTCGCTCTATCTTCTTCTTTCTCATCGTTCGCACTACGGGGCCATTTCGTCCCTCGGACATCCCTCAATACTCGTTCGCGACCCTCTCACATCACTAATTGTGATAGACATTGATAATGTGTGGGAGATGATGGATAATAACTAGAAGAGAGAGAGAGAAATCCCCGAGACTGACTGGTTCTTAACTATTCCTGTTGTTTAGAATTGTAAGGGTACCAATGAATCGATAACAATGAAAGCTATCGATTTTGAAGATAATGAAGAGTTTCTAACTGTGGTATTACCAAAGATCAATTTTTAAAACAACTCAGATTCATGATTGTTCCAATTCATTCGTGGTACAAATTCTTTGTTACACGCTTCCAAATATATGGGACAAGTAGTAAGTGAGAAAGAATATTCAATAGAGACAAGACGACCTTTTGTGTGGAAAACGAGAGCGAATGAGACATAGAGGGAGAGAATTGAATGAGTAAGAAGAAATAGGTGAAAGTTGAACCTTGATCTTTCCGGGAAATGCACTTTGCAATGAAGCGATTGCGTCCAATGAACTGGCGACTGGTACGGTATTTCGACCCGTTTCATCGAAACTGAAGGAAAACGATGAAATCACTTTGATCAGAGATATGAAATCAAATAGTAGTTTACAACTTTAAAAAAAGTAAATTTTCCAGATAAAAAAGAAATAACAATAACACCCTTCGCGGAAAACAGACTATGTTAGGTTATTTATTGCTATCACTTCTCGATTATCATTCATTTAAATCAATCTCGGAAGGGTATCGCTTTTTATTTGTTATTTAAAAATTAAAAGACTTGCATGAGTAGTTATATATATTTTAACATTTTCAATTCAACTATTTCAAATACATGCACTACAGCCATATTCACCGTCAGCTATAGACTCTGGGCAATTTGGTCATGTTTCATTATTGTTACCTACGCGAATGAATTCCAAATCTTTCTAAATACACAAAGGCTGCACTACTGAATACGGTAGAATGGAAATCAGGAAAACAGTCGTACCTTTGTAATTTCTTATTATTCTGTCCAAATACATTATCACTGTATTGAAGAGCAGGGAAGGACGATGAGAATTCGCCGTAATCTTCATCGTCACTCAATTGAGATGGACTGAGTTCTCCCGAGTTCCACGAAAGGGGATGATGATCATCGATGGAACAAGAAAGAAGGGAATCCATCCTAGGACAGAGTATATTGGAAATATTTTTTAAACCAGATATAGCGAGCAGAAAAATAAGCGTGTACATGAGATTGATGTCCATTCTCATCCATGTGATTTCCAATTTGGAGGGAATGTATAGTAATGAGAAACAATGTTTAACATCAACCCAAATACGGTATACACTTTGACTTACTTTCACTTAATGAAATGTTTGAAGTAAGAAGATGAAAAGGTCTAGGACTGAGTGGATGATCTTCCTTTTAATGATTAGAAATGAACATGGAAGCTGTTCTCTGGAAGAAATGATCATTGAATGGAATTGATGACATTTCAATAATGCGATGAGAAAGTGGGAGAGAAGATAATGAAACAAGTATCCGAGATAAAAGATAACACGATGATAATGATAAGTTTCATTCCAAAATGTGTCTCTCGTTTAATTCGTTTCTTTTGTTGGAAAGCGAATGGCGACGTGGTAGGAAAGGGGGTCAAATGTGGAGGTGAAAAGAAAACGAACTGGTCTCTTATTCAGACTAGACGAAGGAGATAGGAGGAGGAGGAGGGGCATACTGTAGTTAGAGAAGGGGGAGGAGATGAGATGAGAGTAAGAGGAGAAAAAAGAGAGGGTCCAGGAAAGGGAAAGTGGTTTGTATGCGAATCGGGAATGTGGAGTGGAGTGGGTCACTGATGCATGCGCATAAACATAAACATATATATATCTGTAGATAGGAACGATATTCAAACAGGTGAAGGGTGATGAAAAGAATAGGAAGAATGAAGATGATGGAGCAGTTGAAGAGGAAGAAACAGTGCAAGTACACTCTGACAATACATAGAAAAAGAAGCACCGGATGTCATGAGAGAACTATGGAACCGATCATATGAACTATGATGATCAAGAATGGATCAAAAGGGTTCAAAAGGACTCCGCCCATCGGCCATAACGATGAATGAGCATGTGAACAGATAAGGTTGATCTCGATAAAGCTGATCGAACACAAGGGGTCGAATGCGAATAATAATGATTGGAAGGCTTCTTGTAATCTTGAATCTTCTGGTATTTCTTTATGCAAAGTGCTCTCTGAGGAGGAAAATGCTCTAGTGAAAGGAGGGTCGGACAAGGCATGAATTGGGTCAAAGTGTCGCCAAAGTGCTTAGAAAGAGGGAGAGGGAGCATGCATGGTTTTTGTGCGCACTCTACCATATCTCATCCCACCCTCTCTCACTAAATCTCTCCCTCTATCTCTTCCTCTCTCGCTACTTAGATTGTTATGCCTCCCCTTTCGCTCTCGTTTCCAATATGAGATGACCAGGTGAAAGAGAGAATGAAAGTAGAGAAAAGAGAGGAAAAAAGATGAGTATAGACGACATCTCTGGGTCACAAAATGTATACACTTGAACCATAATAAGAGAAAGCGAAAGAGTGAGAGAGATAGGAAAGAATGAAATTGGAAGATGGGGGAAATTGTACTATTCATCCTGAGATATGGGTAAATATGGATGTAACAAATGACAGAGTATATCGTGTGCTCATTTATTCTGGATCCATCGAGATTAATACAAGAAGAAGACGAATGGCTCGTGTTTCGTCGTGTCAAATAAGAAAAAAACATTGAAAAGAACGATACATCGAAGAGGAGGTTTATTGCATATAGGGACGACAATATTAAGGATGAATTGATTAATGAATGCAATCATGAGATTCATCAGGCATTTTAGCTTCGAGATTCCACACTCCGATGTTGAGAGTCTTGGTCGGACTGGCACCATTTGAGATGTACTTGTTGGGCAATTCGAACTTCCAACGACGTTGACATGGCTGGAATAGTTGCATGAAAAATGACAGGTATGGATAATTAATCATATACTCGCCTATCATTTGGTTCTACTACACCTTATTTTTAGTAAAAAATAAGCATTGACAATGAAAAAAATAACCATATATTAGATCTTAGAAGATAATAACTCACGATAAGTCCATCATTACAGTCATGATACACCTTGAGATGAGGATCAATCGTAGTCAATTCTGATTCTCTTCCAGAAAGAACAAAATTACCATTCTCGTCTGTTGTGGTATGATCCATCTCGTCATCCGGATCGGGCCCTGTAAGATTAACAATATGGTTAATTTCACCAATTTCGTGCTAGTTAGTACATGGTCGTGGCAATAGTTTAGAAATACTCACCGAAATCATCATCAACTAATTTGACATCAACTCCTTTTGCTGGTTGATCTCCACACATAAAAGTTCCTGTTACCTAAAAACGAAGAAAAATGATTAGGAAATCTAGTCTAAAATAAAAAAAAGTCTTACTCGAAAAATCTTACTCGATAGCTCTGTTCTCCTGTGAATTGTTCAGCAATGTCTATGGCAGAAGCACAAGCGACGAGAAGGCTCAAAATGATAAACTTCATGATTGATATCTGAAGCAATATTAATAACAATATAAATACGAGATAAGAAAAGAGAGATAAAGAGCTGCATCGAACAGTTCGTGACAATCAATCAAAGTGATAGGAGTTAAGAATTTTATCAGTAGAGATAGCAAAAAATCGAAGATAAAAGGATAATTTTCAGTTGATTAATGAATGCAATCGTGTGATTCAGATTCCAATTCAACTTCAAGATTCATCGTTCCAAGATCGATAGCCTTGGCGGCTTTGGATCCACTGTAGATGTACTTGTTGGGGATACGAATGACCCATTCACGCTGACATGGCTGTAAAGTAAAAGAAATGAAAAATGGGAATAAAGAGTATTAAAAATGTTGCAAGTACCAGTGATTTTCGTATTGGAACATGGGCAAAGATACAATTCCATCTACAGAAAGAGAAAGGCGCCCGTTGTATTATTTAGCCGAAGAAAGGTACCGAGCGGGAATTCAAATATTCGATATCTAACATGATATGAAATTATTTATCAGATAGATCGAGATGACGACCACATAAATTATCCCGTAAAATTTCCTCATAAATTGTGATGACTAACGCGGTGGGTAATAAGATAATTTAAGTTCACCCCTAATGATGCAATCTCCACCATTACATTCCTTCTCTACTTCATTTTTCTCGTTTTCATCCTCTAAAAGAGCCCGCGAAGTCGTTTCCGCTCTCTCCACTCTCCACTCTTGTGAACATATGGTATCAAACGAGGAGTGGTAGTAGTTCAAGGCGAGAATGAATCGGAATTGAGGAAGAGAAAGAAGAGAAGCGGGAAGAGGAAGACATCAAGGCAACCCCCCCCCCTTGAGATTCCCTCAGTGTTCCTTCTTATTTTCAACCACTATTTCATTCTTAGTCTCAGTTTCTACAATATCGCATTTTATGGGGCTAATAAGTCACATACATTTACGCAATCCCGAGTCATAGTTGGGACGTATAAGTACTTACGCATTTATTTTTTGTTAAAATCGTTATCAATGACAAATTGTATGTCTGTGTTTTCTAAATAACAAGTGTGTATTTTGTTGAAATCATAATTTCTGACTTTCTTATACTTATTTTATTCCTCGCTCTCTGTTATTAATATAATTTTTAAAAAAAGATGGACTAACCCTGCCATGATCATTACAGTCGTGGTAGATGCGAATTTCTGGATCAATCGGAGTCAATTCCATTGTTGAACCAGCGAGATTAAATCGTCCATCTGATTCTGTCATTTGTTGATCAAGAACATCATCAGGATCGGGACCTTAAAAGTGAGTTATAATAATAATAATAATAATAATAATTTATATATTTTTATATTGCGCCTATCCGCGCTGCAACATTGCCACACTGAAATACTGAAGCAATATATTATATTTGAAACACATTTGAACAAATCTGTATTTCATTTGTAAAAATGTTTACACATGTCTGGAGCACGTCATAAGAAATGATATGGCTAATCAGAAATACATCAAAATAAATTTAGAGAATTGTTACGGTTTTCAGACAGTCCTTATCTTTTTTTGCATACCAAAGGTGACTTCAGACTTCAGTCTCATTCAGCACACAAATAGTCGTTTGATCTCGAAAAAAGCACGTGGAGAAGCCAAAGATCAATGATTTGTTTAATTTTCCACAAAACATTGAAAAATGGTCCAAAACATTTAAAAAAATCCGTACCATCATCTTCATCGAACAATTTGACTAGTACATTTGACGCTGGAGATTCGCCGCACATTAACTTTCCCGTAACTGCGACACTTTGTGTGCGGAAGGCAGAGCACAGTGAGGATAGACCGATGAGTACGAGTAGAGAGAAGAGGTTAGGGGACATTCTGAATTGATTGAACGAGTAGTACTGATGGAGTGAACAAGAAGTTTGTGAAGGGGAGAAGAGGTGATAAGGGTGAATGGAAGTGTTAAGGACAAAACAATGGAAAAAGAGTGGAGGTTATATAGACTGACTATTGACATGATACTGAGTGTGGAAGAGAGTAGTGGAGACAGACAGAGACACAGAGAGGAGGAAGGCATTGTGAGGGAAGAGGGATCTTCGTTGATATGAGACAAATCATTAATCTTTGGAGTGTACGGATTGGTTAGAGAGAGGGACGGATACTGAAGAGACGAGGAATGGTCAGCTGCCTCAGGAGAGATGGGGGGAGGAAAGGGGGATATCAGAGAGTCAGTGATGGATATCGAATGTTAAAAGAGGACAGATTCCATGGGGTTCGATCTGACTCATCGTTCGTTCATTGTTTCCATTGTTAGTGAGTCATGCGAGGATATTGTGAACAACATGGCAATCATCAATCTCTCCTCGAGGGACTCGAAATAGATGAGAGATCATTAATCACGATACATGTAGAATTTGAGGGGGTCGTGGCTTGAGAACAACCTACACTCTGGATTTTGTTCCCTGAAAATTAAAGGGCGTGTAGACGGTCCCTTCAAAGCGTTCTCGTCATCGAGGAACCCAGAAATATTGTGTGAACGGAAGATTGTGGCTAAACGACTAGTGATAATCGACAATACGTTGTGATTGGTATTAGTAATGTTTCTTTTTAGGCACATGAACTAATATTTGGTGCGAGACGACCCCAAGGAAAGGAAGGAAGTGTTGAGAGATGGAACGAGTATTTAATAAGACTCGCAATCGAGGACATTCCATTCCTACTCTCACTGTGAGAAATGATGAGGGAATAGAGGAGAGAATAGTAGGAGATGATGATGTTGCGACTAGAAGTATCGAAAGAAATGGAGCTCTACTCAAAATGCTAGAAGTTGTTCAAGCCGAGAATGATCAACTCAAACGAGAAAGAATACTCAGGATTTCAACGATGAGGTAACGATTCTCTCCATCTTACGACTTTTATCGGCTTCCTCACCTTTCTCACCCTCAAGTCTCCCAAACTTTTTATCACCTTTTAAAAAATCTGAACTGAGTATAACCCTAATTCAAACTTTGAAAGCGCAAGGTTCATAAGAAAACTGATTTTTTTCCGCTTCATCCATTTTTGGTACCATTAACATCCATGATGCCTGTTAACAGCGAATTAGAGTGCATTTTAATGGGTTGGATCTAGAAATCTCCCTCTTTCTCCTTACTTCTAAGGTTGTTTTGGAATGGAGCCATATTCAGACTATCGTCATATCTCTTCTCATCCTAGTCTCACTCCCTTCCTTCTCCCTCTGTCCCTTCCTCTTCTCTCTCTCTCAGTGCAGTCCTCTTCTATATTCAAGAGGGCACAGTTGCTTTCTTTCAAATCTTCTCGTGTTCACTAATGATCGCTAACGCTCAGTCATTTGTATTAGTGTGCGATATTTATGACGCCCATATCGCTAACCGCTAGTGTTCATTCTCGCTCTCACCACAATCGTTCCCCTTTTCATACCATCACTCAGCTATCTAGGTTCGAATGAGCATATAAACTCTATCATCATCATCATCTTCTTCCTTTATCCTCCTCAATCTGTCATTGTTTGTATCGTAAGGAGAGACAGATGCCCGTGCAACCTATAGAGAGTCTAATCCATAGGAGGAGGTGAGGCAACCAGTAATTATGAGGGATTCTGGATTTTTTTTTATTCCTGGAGAGTGGTATCATATTTATCTCATTAACGTTCGAGGTCGAGAGACAGACGGCGGCGAAATTCGGGCAGCAAAAAGTCGAAAGCACCGAAGAAAGAGGAAGAGGGCGGCAGTTTTTTCATACTCTTCAAGGTACACAAAGATTTTAATATTCTCTCGATTAGATCATGCAATGAAGTTTACTAGATGGAATATTCTGTGATTAATCATCTGTAGTGTTGAGGAAAATTCGACGATCCACGGTCTACGAGACCTATTCGTTTCTCCTCGACGAGATCTCAAATGTATCTGGTCATTTCTTATTTTAATCGCGGCCATTCTCACTGCTCATGGATGCATGCAGGTATCGCTAATTAATACATGCTTCAACTTGTAGGTTTGCATTTTTTAAAGATGAGGAAATCTTTAAAAAATGCAAACCTACAAGTTTTGAGTCTATCATTATTTTGATAAGAATGAGTTGACTATAAAAGTTTATTGAGTGTTCCTCTGAAATCTCTTCCTCTAATCTTTGTTCTTGGTTCTCTCTTGGGACGTCCTCTGAGAGACAAATAGGGTACACGCTACCTCTTATTATCTAGATGTTTTGTCTTTCTTCTCGAATGTTGCCAATACACCAATGTGCTATGGATGAGGTCTTTTGAGCCTTGATTTAGAACTTGAGAATGAATAATACTAGGGAAAGATATAATACCACACAGTCAGTATTTTTATTCAGGTTATAAGTGAATTTCTCGACAAGAAAGTCGTTGTCTCCTATTTCGTGCGTGAATCAAGTAAGATTTCATGTACTTATCCCGCAAAATATATAGAGTTTCATGTATTCCATTTCATCCATGGTCAACCTACATCTATGTAATGTGATTCTTCCAATCATTTGTTATTCCTTAGCGTGTCTGAATGAGAGATACAGAATAAACAATATTAAAAACATTATCAAGAAAATGAGGTGAATAATATTTGAAGATTCCCTTCGTCTTCCCGATGTCGTCATTTGTCCTTTCAATCGTCTTAATCGTGCATATCTTCAACAATATAACGTGTCCGCCGAACTCGCTCAATACATCGAAATGGCTTATCCGGGTGTCTCTCTCCATCGGTTTCAGGAAAAGGTAGATATTACCAGCGCATGGTTATCTTATTCAGTTTTTTATCTTAAAAAAAGATGTTCAATGAATTTTTTGCTCCTCTTTCAAATATTTTAGTCTTATTTAAAAAAAAAGTCTTCTTCGTGTTTAGGCTCATGAAATTCTGTTCAGGTCCTATACAGTACAGCCATGAAGTTGGAACAATTGCACATAGAATTAGAAGAACTTTTAATGAGTACGAATCTAACTTTCACACAGTTCATTAGAAATGTAAGTGAACGCTAGTAATCTGAAACCCTAGTGTGATAAGTCCTCTCCTCCTCAGTGAAGAGTTTTTTCCTTCATTTCTCTAGCGATCCCGGGAAAGATTCTAAGTATAAAATTGAGTAAACATATGAAAACTTGGACCTAAATGGTTATAGGCTGCCCTTGATTGCGAGATGTTCTTCCAAGATAAGTCTCTGTGTGAGAATGCCACAGAGATATTCACTTCGGCTGGAAAATGTTTTCGGATACCAGGGAAAATACAGGTAGGTCGTTGATGAAATTATCGAATCATGTGAAAGATGATATTTTTTAAAACAATGTTGCGATCATCCACTATAAATAATTGATCCTTTCTGGATCCGATCAACATGATCCTCATGATAATTGATCCTCGTTTGATCGATCAACATGATCATAAACAAAAATTATGTTCACCACACACAGTTAAATGACACACATGATTAGATATAAATCGATATATGGAATGACATTTCCTATGATACACTATTGCGATTACAGGAGAATGAAGGATACGGTAATGGGATGAAGATCGTTCTGAGCATCCCTAATCATCTCTATCATCTGGGAGCCAATCAGTGGGCGAATGATGGAGTGGCGGTCAAATTAGCTGAACACTCAACAGGAATCGATAATGATATCTCATTCGTTCCAGCTGGTGAGTGCTTCTCTATGCTCAATATGCCATACCAGAGTAGATGCATTGTTGAGCGAGATTAAAGTACCACACGCAACCCATGAGTATTATGTTTCACTCCTCTTTTACATTATTCTCTGGTTGGGCGAAAGTTTCCCTTGATTATCAAATCCAAACTATGTGCGTCTTTGTAATTATTCGAGGTTAGAAGAAAGTGAGTGATTAGAAGTCAGAAGTTAAAATAACTTTGAGGAAGAGATAAAGGAGAATGTGCGATTGAGACAGAGAAATAGGGAGATATCATCGTCTCTCACTCTTTTTGCCCTTCTGAATGCGGGTGATAGATGTCAATCCTCGAACACTTCTTGCATACCTTTACACTATCCCAGTCGATCTGAAAGAAGACAAAGTGTGAGAGTAACTGCTTTTCAACGGGAAGAAGTCCATTCTAGAGAAGAATTGATGAGGGTCGTTATGAGAGGGTATCGCAACATTCAAGAGGGGTAGAGTAAAAAAGGGCTATTGGACATTGAGATAAGCCGGAGAGAGATGAAGAGAGAAAGAGGGATCAAATCAAATGACTCGGAGAGGCAAGGCCATATGATTAGTAAAATGATCACATTCTTTATGACTTAGTGGATAAGACGTATTAATCGCTATACGCATTCAGGAACACACTCCTTGATTCCTCTGACAGCTACGAAATACGAATTTCTCAATGATCCACCCAGATACATGTGTTCAGATCAGAATGACCCTAATTATAGTAGGGTTTGGTGTTTTGAAGTAAGCTCTAGAAGCTCTCGTTAGGTTAAAAGTACAAGAGTGTATTCCATTCCAGAAATGTGTTACAAGTGAAGCAGAGGAGGCATGTAATTGTTCACTCGCTGCAAGTACTCAACCAAGAATGCAGGAACTGTGTACGGCTAAGGTAAAGGCGCAGTATATAGTATTCATTAGATCACTTGTCACAAATATGTTAACTTGATTAAAATGTTTGACGTGACTTGACAGTAACTACATCACAACTTTTCGACTTATTCTTTTAATATTTCTATATTGCAGGTATTCTATGAGTGCTTCGTCAACAATATGGGTCATCATAATCCGGAGAAAGTGAAGGAGGTAGGATATTTCATCCCTTATTTTCAAATAATGGAATGATTGTAGTGCAAGCGGGGCTGCAAAGCTCCATGTGAATATTGGAGCTACAGTAAGACGATCAGTTATTCAACATTTCCCTCGAGTGCTGTGAGTGCAGATCTAATATGTCACTGATACAAACTACAATTCATTTTCTTTATCAATAATAAGGCTTATCAGGTCCGGGAAATGGTAGAAAGCGACGAAGAATTCGAGAAACTCAAGTCGACCATTGTCATTGAACTCTTCTATACAGCACTTGAACATACGGTTATTAAACATATCAGGAATATGCCTCCTTCTTCAGCTATTGCTCAAATTGGAGGTTAGTCCCACCAAAAGTGGCAAAGTTTTACAAAGTTTTAATGTATTCATGCCGTCCCATCTTCCTTGGATCATAGTGAGAATGATATGAAATTAAAATATGAAATATTTAAAAAATATGATATGAAATGAAAGAAGAAAAAAAGAGGAAAAATAGCATAGAAAATCTCTGCTATATAACTTCCTTCTCTTCTCGTCCCAACTCTATGTATTCACGGTTTTCTTAATATACATTTCAGGTCAACTATCACTATGGGCGGGTGCCAGTGTTATGTCCATCATCCAATTAGTTATCTATTCACTGTACATTGTACTATATCAACTTTATCAATTACGGGGTCGACGGCATCAAGCCATTGCTGCAGGAAGACGATTATCAACTAACTTCAAGAAACTAACCAGGTAATTTCAGTGATATGCTCAAAAACCAAACATTTTGTCTTATTAGTATTTAAAAAAAAGGAACTACGATAACTTCTTTTATTCTTTTATATAATCTTAATAATATAATAATACATTTAAATTCTATAAACGATTGTTAAAGATCGGACCGATCGTTTCTCAGTAAAAATAATTCTCCTACTCTACTAAATCGTCCAATGAACGGAGAGCAACTGGCTGCTCACGCAGAAGAGGAAACGATTGATATCGAATCTGATACAATCTCAAGACCGACTTCATCTACTGCTTTATAGGATCAATTGTATCATTGTTTTGCACGGTTGTCTGTTGTTTTTGCTTGAACACAATACGAAAAGAGATATATCCTGGCTAACTATGTACTTTTATGATATTTTCTGAACGGTGTTCGATTCCTTATCCCAAGTGCCATTGATTTTGTCGATAATTGTAATATTCCCTTGTTTGATCTTTATCGCTCAATCATTTCTTATCTGTTGAGTATACCCTTCAGTCCTCTTTTGTTCGAACACTTTATCTTTCTCTTCCTTGTATCATCACAAACATTCCATGCCCGTCTATGATAAACTTGTATCAATCCAATGTTTGCCTTCTCAATCCTACAATTCAATTATCATATGTATATTCTACCCATTACCCTGTCTCTATTAGAATTCTCCCTATGACGATTGGCTCTGCATGCCTTTCGTCTCTTCTAATCTCTCTGCTCTCTGCTTCTCCCTTACACGAGAATGGGGCTCTTATCACCATTTGCCGTTGATGCTTCTTCTTCTTCTTCTTCTTCTTCTCATCTCTCGTCGTCTTCTACTTCATATTGACAAGATGAAAGAGCAGAAAAGAGCAGAGACCGATCTGTTCCATATCACTATTTCTCGCCTTCCTCCTCTTTCTGACTATCCCTCTTTCCTTTCTCTGATCCATTCATCATCATCCTTATTCAGAGTGGACAATCATGGTTGAGACTTCTCTCCTCAATCACTCCAATCCCCCAACTAGGACGAACACTCTCCAGGTATTATTATTTTGATGATTTTTTGATTAGTCATGCATTGGCAGTGTATTTTTTCCAGAAATCAAGAGCGTCGTCCGCAGTTTCCGATGCGTCGACGATCAAACAGAGCGGTACCCTAGATGACGATACCATGGAGGCGGTTTGTCATTTTCAAAATAACCTGACTTACCTTTACTTCTTACGAATTTGGCCTTATCATATTCCGAACCAAAGGTACAACATAAAGATCAAATTAAGATAAACTGAACTTGATAGTATACAGCGATACTGCGATCCGCTTAACATTTAATCCATGATGACTGAATTCTCATTCCTTCTATTTCTCTGATTGCACTGCTTTGCCCTTTCGCTATGCGTTTCGAATGACTAGATGCCCTCTTACCGTATACATTGGTGTTTTGCATGTGCGACCGATTCAGATCTTCAACTCAATAACTCTTCCCGACGTTGAGTTCACTCACAAGGGTGAGGAAATGCACGTCTTGGACAACTTTGATTCTGCTCTTGCAAACGAATCAAGCCAGTCCTACCGTTCGAGTGTTTCTAGTCTCGCCAGCCCCATCTCTCCTGTGGTATTTATAATAATAATTTAATTTTTATGTCCATGTCTGTTGCTTACTAGGCTGGTATTATCGCAGCGGAGGTGATCGCTCATAGAATCGTTGAACGCGCAGTGGAACACGCTGTTGAAGATGCGGTTGAACGCGCCCTCGATGATCCCGAGCAGTAAGTTTCCCTTTATTGACTCAAGACCACACAATATCAAGCCATGAATCAACCTTCAAAAGTGCCGAGTACATAAAAGTATTGGTACTTTTAGACGTATTGATTTAAGACTCTTTTTGCCTGTTTCAGTCACCCCGTTCTCGCCTCACTCGCAGTTATGCGCATGGAAGAAGAGGCCGAGAGGGAACGAGAACGAGCTGCTGAACTAATGAGGGAGATTGAGGATAAGTTCGATGAGAATGCATCCATCGCTACTTCGAGAAGAAGCAGTGGTACATATTTTGTTTTTATTTTTATCAGGTTTTTCCACTGAGTCATTAGGTAAGAGCCTAATGCAATCTAGACTAATTGCAGTCTATGGAGGTTTCCGTAATCGTTCAATGACCATGGACTCTACTGTATCTCTGGCAGAGAGTCGCTATGGAGGATTTGATGTTCATGATGATGAAGGAAACTACAAGGTTAGCACCTTTTTTGGATATACGATTTGTCACTTTTAACTACTGTATAACGATTCTCATCTATTAAGTCAGATCCAGTCACACCTTGCAATATTCCTTATAATGACAATGCTCTGTTATCACTATACAGCCAACGCATTGGCTTATCGATCCATATGAATGGTTGAGAGAGGCAAAAGAAGGAGATGGAGAGAAGGAGATGGAGAGAGGAGGGAGAGAGGAGAAAAGAGCTAAGGGCTGAGGGAATGAATGGAGAGGAGAAATACGGATTGTAAGCATTACAGGCTGAGGACATCGATCTCTATCATGATGAAGTCGCTTATCAAAGAGTTAAGAAGGTACTGAAGATACGGAATTCACACAAGATAACACACATTTATTACTTCCTACTCGTTCCACATTGTATACGATACATCAAAAATGCTAAGATGATAAGAGGTCATTATGATATTATTTGAAACGTTGCAGCCCAAGGCTAACGGTATCAACCATTTGGTCGTCGCTGCTCCCCAGAGACCCAATGCGGAAGATCTGAAAGAGTTGGAAGAGTACTCTGCCAAGCTAGCCCAAGCTCAAGAACGCATCGCTTTCCTTGAACAGCAGGTGGGTTTTCTCTCTTATGAATACCTATCAAGAAAGTACACTTTAAAGAACAAGTGAAAGAAATGGATGCACTATTATTGGTCGGATGGATGCACTATTATTGGTTTAATTGCACGTAAAAATAAACAAAAAAACTAATATGTTAGCTAATGATGTACCCTATGGTGGTTGTAGATCGCCGAGCACAAGGCCAGAGAGATTCGTGCAGGACTCATCATCGCTGCTCGTACTCACAATGCCGTTGAAGAAGTTCTTCATCATCATCATCACGAGCATGTCCAACAGGACAAGTACGCTAGTGAGTACATTCTTTAGTATTCCTGTCATTTATCGATTTAAAGGCTCAAGAGTTGTGCATTTAGAGTTAATACAAATGATTGTTCTCATAGGTGAGATCAACGAGATCTATGAGGAGGACGTTGGAGTGAGCGAGATCGCCCGACATCAATTGGACAGAGCTACCGAGGTATCTTTATTGTTCTATGACTTATTGTTATATGATAATTACTGAATGCAGATCGGCCGCAAGGGCAACAAAATCATCGTGATCCCTCAAATGCATGAGGTTGCCAACTTCAATGGAGGAGTAGCTGGCATCCATAAGTTCATTGTTGGTGGTGAACAGGCTTCTTCGGTTGAGGACAAGGTGAGTCATAGAATATGATCTGTGCAATACGCGATTATGACGTTATACAAAATTCCCTAAATGTAGTCAATTCCAGACTGTTCTCTTGTTCGGTCCTGTTGGCAGTGGCAAGAGCGCCGTGATCAACAGTATGCTCAATTATCTGTATGACGTTAAACGTGAGAATGGATTCAGGTATGATATCATACCCTCTCTCATACCTATCACTCGTATTGAATAGATAAGATGGGAGAGAATAGGGACAAGCAAATAGAGTGTGATTATTAGGCAATGATTCATTTATGATAAGGGCCATTTTTTTTCGTTTGGATCCATTCAAAAGATTCATGTGGAATCAAATGAAAAGGGTGTTATGGTGGCATATGAAAAACAATCAATTATGACTAATCGTATGAAGCATTGGTGACAATTAATAAATTAAATAGATAAACAGTAATGAGAATGTAAATTGATAATTGGTATGAACAATGTTTAATGGTATTGCAGATTTGTCATTTCTGATTCTCATCATGCTACTCGTGGACTCTATTCGTACACTTTCAATAACACTGTCCTTCCATTCTCGGTCACAATCATCGATACCCCTGGTGTCCCTGACGTGAAGGGAGACCGTACCGTATCGACTCTTGTGAAGAACTGGTTCGATAAGGTCGGGATATGTTATTTATTTGAGCAGTTACATTAGCATAGCTTGAGGAACTTTTATGTTGCATTATTTTTCGCTGCCAACAAGCGTACTTAAAATGTGATAATATAATAAAGATTCTTACTTTTAATTTGAAAAGCTTAATTTGCAGGAACTTTTCTCTGCCGGCAGATTCCGTCTTGACGCCATTTCGATCGTTCTTCGTGCGAATGAACGTCGTCTTGAATGGCCTTTCATTCACGAATTGGCTGCTGTCAAGAGAATGTTTGGAGATGATCTCAAGACCAATGTCCTTCCCATCATCACTCATACCGAGGTATCCTAAGGTTTCACTAATAATCATTCTTTTAATCACGCTATGCAGACTCGTTGTCTGATAACAACTAAATTATGTGTATAAGAGACTGTTAAAATAGTTTCCGATAAAAAATCTCATATAATAATAACTATTATTGTTATTATTATTATTATTCCAGGTTCTTCCCCAACCAATCGCCGTTCGTGCTCTTGCCTCTGCTAACATCGCTTTCCTTCAGTACTACAAGGTAGTTAGAGTACTTCATCGAAATATACAACGTAAAGTTAATTGCAGGTCAACAACGGTGGTTTCCTTCCCGAGACACCTGACGATATGACGAAGCTCCAGCACAACCTCTTCTACAGACACGGAATTGCATCAATGGAAACCTATTTCAAGGTACTGAACTAGTAAATAATTCGACAACTGCAGCTTCATTATCTTTCAATCTTCGTTATCTTTGATTGCGCCTCGGGCGTAGATAAATTGATTAATGAATTCATTCTAGGACCTCCAAGAGCTCATCCACCCTCTTCTCGCTGTTCTCAGAACTCGATCCGCCGTTGCTTCACTCGATCCCGCCACTATTTACTGAACAGAATAATCTATACATTTACATTGTTTTTAGCTTATGCAATATTAATTTCATGCAATGCAATTCCGTTTACTCGTGTGATAGCGACCATTCCGATCTTATTGATAATTGTATTCATCCATTCTAATAAGGTAGATAAAGCCGTATGTATATTGATTGAGAATTTGAGGATTGAAAACTGATTTTATTACAAGGCACTCAAGGGGGGCTCTGGACAGCATAGCAAAAAAATAAAAGAAAAGAATATAGCGAAAAAAGCAAGAGCATAGCGAGAAATGCTGTACTGGGCACTTTATGGACTCCTTGTATGATCAGATAAAATTGGTGACAAGTACATTCTGCTACAAAAATTAAAAAAAATATTATGTTGTTTGATTTTTTACTGATCTTTAAAAAAAGACTATTGAGCTCATGACCTTCAAAATGCTAAACGAACATGCACTATACCACAGTATTCTACTCACGACAAAAAAACTTTGAAAGCCAGAAGGAGTGTCAAACCTAAAATAATTTGAATGTGAGTTCTCTCAACGCGATTTACAAGCGTACTGTACACTTGACTGGAAATTTCATTTTGCTTTTTTTGTTATCATTTTTGTTGTTTTTGTTGTCATGTGCCGGGAATCAAGTGGACGGGGATCTATGAATTTATCTGGAAGTCTTTCGCTGCTATTCCATTAATGTGAATTGCATAACTTCAAAGAACCATAAATATCGGATACAAGAAGAAAATACTAATTCATGATTCAAGATATTAGCGACTCCATGAATGATAGAATGTTTAGCATAGTCAATGGAAGGAATGATGAGTGCAACAGTTCGAAGAGCTAATTACGAAATCCTTAAGGGGGCTAACACCTTGGTCAATGGTCTCTTCAGTGCTCTACGCTCTCTCGTTGTCAGAGAACAGAGAAATAGTGTGCGCAATGAAGAGGTCATTGAGAGAGGTCACTCTCCCTTTAAAGACATGACCATATGAGAAAGATGATTAACGAATTGTTCAGCTAATCGTTATTTCTGTGAGATGACTTTTGTTAATAATTCAATCTCTAGAATTATAGTTGGTTTAGGCTGAAACAACTAAATAAATTCTGAACTAAAAAAAGGTCCTTCACTGCAAAACTTGTATAGCGAATAAGTCTCGAGGGACTTTTCGGTGTGTGGCTTAGATGTATACTAGCAAATACGATTTCTAATTGATTATACAATTTTATCGTTTTAGGAGCTAGGAATACAAAAGATATGAATAATAAGTTAGGTTATAACCAATACAAGCTTGATGATAGTGACGACGTCGATGTATAGATTAGGACGTCCGATGTTGGACTTGCCTTAGGACATCACGACTTGCACCTCAAACTTGGGTAATTAAACAACAATACGAAAAAGGGGAGCAAAACGGGGACATGAACGATTCGCACAATAATGATATGAATAGCGAAAGAACAAAGGGGGCAAGACTATCAAAGGGATAAAAGGATGATAGGAATGCAGAGCGAAGACGACATCAAGAAGAGGAGTGATGACGGAACAAATAGGGCATCGATGAAGAGCGAAAAAGGAACGAAAAGGACATCAATGAACGACGGCTAAGAGGACGAGCATCGAGAGAGGAAAAGGAATGGAAAGGACATCAACGAGCGAAAGACTAGAGTTGATAGGTTATAGACAAACAGAATATATGGACAATTCGTGAGAGATACACGACATATTCGGACTTGAAGAGCAATAAATAGTGAGAAAAGGATAGGTAAGCGTGTGAATGACATAGAAGAATGAGCGGTACACGATATAAGGATAATATGTGGTAAAAATAGTAAGGAGAAGAGACATACGTGTCAAAAGGTTGAAGGAAATGAGAGAGGGTGATGAAAGAATGCCAAGTCATCATAGCCATTTGCATATTGCTCATTTCTACCATAGTCAAATATTGTAAGACCGGGTGAGAGAGTGCGCTAGTGCGCTAGAGCGTGCGCTAGAGCGCAATTCTGACTCGTGTTCGTTTCAGTAGTGATCATGATCGCTACACTCCCGCCCCAGAAAAGGAGTAGAGCATAGAGGATAGATGAACATACACAAAGGTATTGATGTTAGATAAGGCTTGTATTGAGGATACATAAATAGGTAAAGAGAAAAGATGTTTATGTCAACTATGTAAGGATAAAGATCAAAGATCATAGATCATAGATGACTATATGTAGGAAACGATGAATAGGAGGAATGAAGTGTCGATATAAGATATAAGAAACGTTCATAAGCTTATAAAGATCATATTATCGTCTTGAGGTAAATCATAGTGAATACTCATAGAAATACTATTAAGTTTAAAAAGGATTATGGTTGAACTTAACTTCATGTAGTAACCATAAGTTTATGAATAATCTTGAATAGCATAGAGTAAATCTTGACTAAGATAGAGTGAAATCAATTAATTGATAGAATACACTTATCATCATATGATTATCATATGATATAGTAAAGGATAATACTTAATAGGAGTCTTCTAGACTTCCTCCCCACTACAAGAATAGTGTGATAACTTGATACTGTGTAAATGGAAGTTATCTAGCTGTATTGAATAGTAGAGATAGAGGATGAGATAGTAATACTGATGAGAATGTAGTAGAATGGTACTAGAATAGAGTAAGAGTTGATGGCTATATAATAAGGAAAGGTTAGATGTAATGATTGAAGAGATTATATGATAGCGGACGACATTAATGATGACTACAGAAAGAGTAGTCCAATCAAGTAGTCCTAAGGTGGCTTTAGAAGACTTCGCCTTAGACCATGCCGTCATAACACTCGTCTTCGGTTTCACTACTTCTGCTTTATCATGATTATGAGTTGTATTATCATAAGAAGGTAGATTACATGTATGAACTGCTATTTGTAATGGAAAAAGTAAGTGATAAGGTCTTTTAATCATACGATCGGATAGAGATCCAAGAGTTACTTCATTACTTTCAACTGACAACACCATATTATCGATATAAGTAGCATCTATTTTGGATAATGTCGGATCATTCCCATGATCTGATTTAGCTTTATTCAAATAGTGTCGAATAGTGTTGGTTAGAGTACATGGAGATTGATTGATATCTAAGGGTTGGTAGTGAATATTGAATCGATAGTGATTGACATGATCATGAGAGAATAGAAAAGATAGATCCTTAGTCCATAATGGAGTAGTTATTTTATCTGGAGGAAGAACTGATTGATTAGCTAAGTAATGGATAATAAATCGATCAAATCGACATCTTGATAGTTCTTCAATGTGACCTATGGATTGTTGATCTCTTATCAATTGATCATGAAACGATCGATGGTCTTGAATCGTGGATAGTTTGGTCAAATTGTGATCTAGAGATTTGCATACCATTGCATAATTATCATAATTATCAGAGAGATGATTGTCTCGTAGACAATACTTGACTGCATATTCACTATAATTATATTGAATGGTATCAAATAAAGGATAATCAACAAGAGCATCTTCATGTTTTCTCACTTGATTCTCAGTCACAGTTTCTAGTTGAGACGATGGTTCGATAGCTAAGGATCTTTCATTTGTAGTAATAATGTCATTATCATTTAACAAGTTAGTTGAGACAACCGATGGTTCATCTATTAACTGTTCACTATCGGTATGAATAGAGACATGATTAATATGTGAGATGATATCATCATAAGGAGTATCTTTGGATTTGTTCAAATGATATGAATTCTCTGAATCGATCGATGGTTTATCGATTAACTGTTGGTTACCAGAATGAAGAGAGATATGATAATTATGCAAGGTGATATCGTCATTAGGATTATCTTTGATGGCTGAACGAGTTTGTCGTCCACCAATTACGTATCCAAATGCTGATTCATGTAATCGAAGACCACTAGGTAGTGTATATGAGGATAAAGAATAGAGATTATCAATAGTGTTGTGAACACCTAACAATATTTCAGGTTCTATTTTTCCTGATCGATTTGGAGTATCAGATAGATAGATATTATTGTTGCTGATGAACACTCTGTCTTGTGAGGATAGCTTAGTAATAAATATCGGGTTGACTACTGGGCCCTCTATGACTAGTGCTTCTACTTGATATCCTTTTCTATCTACAGTATTGAGTGTAACTGAAGCGATATCATAGGATTTCTTGCTTGTATTCACTCCAGTAGCTAGATTCAGTCGAAGTTGCTCAGTACGTATAATGGGTATCTGTAGATTGTCAACTAAGGATCTACTTATCAATGAAACTTCAGCTCCTGTGTCTAGTAGTGCATGTACTTTCTTATGATGATATAGATTAGATATGGAAGGAGTGATAGTATCATTATGAGGGATCAAAGAGGTTCTTATAGTTAATAATCGATGACTATCTTTAAGAGTTGATGATGTTCCATTCGTAAGTACAGAAGCTGTTGTGAGTGAGTTATCAGGTATTTGAGAACATAAGGCTATCGAATGTGTGCCATTACACCTCTTACATCTTTTATTACATGAACTTGTTAAATGATCTGGAGATAAGCAACAATAACATAGATTCTTGGAGGATATTATCAGTTTACGATCATTGAGTGAGGATACTTTTCTACAACTAGATGAATTTGTGTGGTTGCCACAAAACACACACGTATTTTTGTTGAGAATAGGTGGTGATTGTATAGACTCCTCAATATTATTTGTATTCAGGTGAGTATTACAATTAGGAGGTTGTATCTGATCATTCATATCGGAGAAAGAAACTCGATCATGAATATCATGGAAGGATAGATGAGACATATTATTATTTAGATGAGAAACATTAGCAGAAGTATATGCTCCAGAGGCTATATTAACTCTAATATCTTCTCTTATATGTTTCAATAGATATCTAAGGGCTTCATCAGCCTTGAATATATTGTTGGCTCTATGAATGGATTGTCTATAATGTAGATTGAATTTATTAATAACAGTGAAGGCTGGAAGTGAGGAGTTCATATCATAATACTTCAATTGTTCCACTAAAGCTAATAGTTCTCGTGCCAACTCTAATTGATGCTGTGGATTCTCGGACTTAGCCTGAATACTATGTATCGATTGATGAAGAGCTGCTAATGATTCTCTTGCATCACCATATTCATGTCTAAGTGCATCTATAGCCATAGAGAGACATAAGCCATTAGGAGGGTACATTTGAACAACAGATAGAGCTTCACCACTAAGGTGCTTCAAGAGATAGAGATGTTTCTCAGTATCAGTCAATTCTGATCGATTCACGTACACACTATGAAATAGGGAAAGGAAAGTAGCAAAAGAAGCTCTATTTTCACCACTAAAGGATGGTATTTGTAGAGGATCAAGAGGTGGTTTCATTGATTGATTAGCTGATGACGTGTACATAGACTGTCTAAGTAATGGTGTAGGAAGTGTAGGAAGTCTATTATCGATTTGACTAGCTGACGTAAGGGATATTCTGGGCAAAGGTTCCGGTGTGATATTATCGATTGGTCTAGCTGACGTAATGGATCTTCTTGGCAAAGGTGCCGGTGCGATATTATCGATTGGTCTAGTCATAGAAATAGGTTGAACAGTAGCGATAGCGGTATTGATAGATGAATTCTTACGACGATGATAATGTCTAGTCGTACTAGTACTGGATCTACTTGTGCTGATCTCGCTCTCTCTACTTCGAGTACTACTAATAGAGTTATCACGTGAATCCTTAACTTCTCTAGTTCTACTAACAGTACTACTAGATTCATTACGTTTAGTCTTAGTCTTAGATCGTTTCTTTCTCTGTCTCGAATCGCGACTAGGAATCCTTTCTATTGATCGATTGAGGATCAGAGTACTACTGGTACGTTCTAGTGCTGATTTAGCATTGGATATCAGGGAATCGATACTTGAACTAACTGATAGAGTTGATCTGATGATGGAATTGGAAGGATCTCGAGAGTGTTGAAATCGACGTAGATACTCGGACTCTGCTAAGGAGTTACTTTCTGTAATGAGGTGAGATAGATCATCTTGATGTATTTTATACGAGGAGAATTTGACCTCCAAACTGGATGCTAATGATCGATACTGTCTAGATAGACTATTATAGTCGTTTATTGTATCACATTGAGATATATCATCTATCAGGTTTTCCATTTCCTTGAGTTTAGCTACAATGAAAGCGAGCTCAGCATCGAGCTCTTCATAATTAGCACTATATTCGCTTTCGAAAGTCATTATAGGATAATGAATTGATAGGATAATAGGATATATTCTATAGTTCTTGTAGGATAAAGTTGACTAATAGGATATAGAAGTTTGCCTGCTAGGGCAAGAGGAGAATAGGTTGCCTGCTAGGACAGTAGATGACTATTGCCTACTTGGACTAGAGGAGAATTTGTTGCCTGCCACGCGGAATTGGATTAATAGTTCCCGGCCGATGCACCATATAGCGAATAAGTCTCGAGGGACTTTTCGGTGTGTGGCTTAGATGTATACTAGCAAATACGATTTCTAATTGATTATACAATTTTATCGTTTTAGGAGCTAGGAATACAAAAGATATGAATAATAAGTTAGGTTATAACCAATACAAGCTTGATGATAGTGACGACGTCGATGTATAGATTAGGACGTCCGATGTTGGACTTGCCTTAGGACATCACGACTTGCACCTCAAACTTGGGTAATTAAACAACAATACGAAAAAGGGGAGCAAAACGGGGACATGAACGATTCGCACAATAATGATATGAATAGCGAAAGAACAAAGGGGGCAAGACTATCAAAGGGATAAAAGGATGATAGGAATGCAGAGCGAAGACGACATCAAGAAGAGGAGTGATGACGGAACAAATAGGGCATCGATGAAGAGCGAAAAAGGAACGAAAAGGACATCAATGAACGACGGCTAAGAGGACGAGCATCGAGAGAGGAAAAGGAATGGAAAGGACATCAACGAGCGAAAGACTAGAGTTGATAGGTTATAGACAAACAGAATATATGGACAATTCGTGAGAGATACACGACATATTCGGACTTGAAGAGCAATAAATAGTGAGAAAAGGATAGGTAAGCGTGTGAATGACATAGAAGAATGAGCGGTACACGATATAAGGATAATATGTGGTAAAAATAGTAAGGAGAAGAGACATACGTGTCAAAAGGTTGAAGGAAATGAGAGAGGGTGATGAAAGAATGCCAAGTCATCATAGCCATTTGCATATTGCTCATTTCTACCATAGTCAAATATTGTAAGACCGGGTGAGAGAGTGCGCTAGTGCGCTAGAGCGTGCGCTAGAGCGCAATTCTGACTCGTGTTCGTTTCAGTAGTGATCATGATCGCTACAACTTGATAGATTCTATTAAATAGGCAGCGATATGGTGCAGGTGTTCGACGCTTCCTAGCACAATTTCTTGAAAAAGAGTATTTGTGTGTAATTTGATGCCGACCCTTTTAAAGGCTTGTATAGTATTTTGTTTTTGGTCATCGTACGAACAGTCGTAAACTGTTGGAAAAACTCTATGACATAGCGATTTTATTAGTAAAAGTCAGAAACTCATACGGTACTTTAAGCACCATGATTATTTTAGTACGAGAGTATACCACGCGTGCCGCACTATGAGATAAGCAAAGTAATGTAACTCATGACTGAAGAGTCATCTGCATGTTTCACTTTTTCGTTTACAACTTTGATTTTTCCATTACTTTTCCAAAAAAATCAGTAAAAGAAATCGACCCAACGCCTCCTAAGCCAGCTCTGGCTTATTGTATGATTTTGGACCGACTATCAACAAACATTGATCTACAATTCCTTTCTGCTTCAACGCTATTTCATTTAGTTTACATCTTTCTTTCACATTGATTAAAGATATTTATTGTTTTATAAACACTTCCAAAATGGGAAAAATCGATGTTAACGCTCATTGATAAGATTAGATTGTTTACATCGTGTCCATAGTGATAATGAGTCGAATGATAGTCAGAATATCTACTGACATTCGATCAATTCTTCTTCATTACATTCATGATATGTATCAGTATTAATGTGATCCGATGAGTCATCCACTGACTGTCTGCGATTTCGCCATACTTTTGCTTGTTTAGTCATAGATAAGCACCTGCTTCTCTTCTCATATTACTTATTCCCCTCTCTACTTACATTTTTACGCTGTTCTCTATTTAATAACATTTTGAATTATTATTTTATTAGATAATGTCTCTGAATACGTCAACTACTCCGGATGGTCGAGGAGTTCTCCTTTACACTGGAGAAGTGTGAGTTTCATTACAATACAATTGTTTTAGCTAATGTTCACGTCATATTGATTACTTCAGTATTCTTCTCTATACGAAGAGCGTCGTGATGTCATTCGATACGAAGAATGGAGAGGCATTCAAGGGAAAGAAGGACGGTGCTCTATATCTCACCAGTCACAGGGTATGTCTGCTACCTTGGGAGCTACCACAGAAATAGCAATAACGTCCATTGCATGTCATGTGTAGAAGTAGCCATGGTTACTGGTTGTTTATGATATGTAGCTGTATGATAGAAATTTGTATCTTATTCGGGAATATCATATTCAGCAATGCTTATGTAGGCGAAAACAAGAATTGCTGAGAGCATGATACGATACCATACTATGGCAAGATCAATCAAGAATTCATTCAGATTATCTTCGTCAACGAGAAGAATGGCCAATCGTTCAAATCTTTCGCCATGCCTTTCTTCAATCTTCAGGATGTCAAACTCGAACAACCGATAATGGGATCAAACTATCTCAAGGTATGAATCATCGACCGTATAGATTATTAGTGGCTCTTTTTCAACTCAATCAAGCATAATATCTTGTATCTTCATGAAGCGAAAAATTGTAACTATCTGAGACTGATTATGATATAATACAATTTAGTATTGTTAATTTCGTGCAATGTAGAAATCTCGGCTGACAATGAGACCAATTAGGCCCTTGGGCTTTTAATCACACATTGAATGTGACAGTATATATTTTAGAGCACTGAATCTCGATAATAATGTAATATAATTATCTAACTTCTAATTTTTGCAGGGCTTCGTACAGGCATTGCCTGACGGTAACTTTGTGGGAGAAATCAAGTGGAGACTAAACTTCCCAAAGGGAGGATGTATCGACTTTGGCCGTGCTCTACTTCTTGCTGTCGATATGGGTATCCATTGAAGTCATTAATTTAAGAACCAAAATTTATGAACTGATTAAAGGTACAACATAAAACTTCAAAAGTGTAATCAATGTCAACGTAATTAAATGTTTTTTTTTTGCAATTTCCAGCGAGCCGTCAAAGAGCCCAGAGTGCCCCTCCCATGTATTATCCTACTGCTCCCGCATACGCTGCAGCCCCAGCGACCATCTATGCAGCTCCAAGCAACAACTATTATGGATTCGTAGCTCCTACCAATGTGTTCCCTGATCGCCCTCCTGGTTAGTATATTTCAGCTTGATGGTCTAATTTATAAATAACATAAGTTCTATGCGACAATTGAGTTTTTTAGCGGTTATCTTCTTCCCTTTCTTCTTGTAAATCGTCTTATACTTTGGCTCTCGTAGAGAAGATAAGCATATTATGTTGTATCCTAGTCATAGCCGTAGTCTTACAAATAGCTCATCAAATGACTTGGTTACAACACGGACAATGACAACATTTCAGTGGGTGATGTCTACGTGTACGATAAACCTCCTCCATATCCTGGAATAGCACCTGTTCCTCAATATGAAAACGTTCCTGAGAACCCACCATATGCTCCACCATATAATCCAGGATATGCTCCGGCTGCTGGACCATCAGGTACTTCACCTTACGAAGCTTTTTTTCCAGCTCCCATAGATGTGAATTATTCATGTCCTAGGTAATACCCATCGTCATCTATTTATGACAGCAAAGTGATCCCCTTAGCAGCATATATGCTTAGTACACGACGAGGGTTTTTTTTGCAATATTACTATACATTTCACACCATTCCCTTCATTCTTGATTTGTTGTAACTTATTCTATCTCCAGGATATCCAACTGCATATCCTGGTCAACTACCATCATATTCGGCAGCTCCTCCTCCACCACAATCTGCTCTTCCTCCTTATCCTGGATATGCCGAAGCTCCGCCCCTTCCTCAGAAACAATGAACGTGCATGTAATCATTATCTGTTTTTTTCTTCGTTAGGAATCACTCATTATCATCTCCATTGTACACTGTAAAGAGTGATTCCCGTCACATGTATACCTATTCTGTACATTTCATACACTTCTTTGTATTAGTTTGAATCTTCCGAATGTATGCGCCTATATTATGAATCGATGTAGCTGCCACTGTGCTTCATTCCGAAATACTCTTTTCTCTATGATTCCATGTTGCCCCTGTACTTTCCTTACATCTTTTGTAATATTTCAATATATCTACTGTGACCACTCTTTCCTGACCTACAACTCTTTTCAGCTCGACTAATATCTTGAACAGTCATCGCTTTCTTAGTTTCCTTTCATATTCGTGTAGACCACAACTCCCGTTGATTCATATGTGTATATTCGGATGTATTCAAAGCATACATAAATTAATATTTTTATAATATTGTCCACTGATTTACACGTTTATGCAATTGGTGGCTGTAGTAGAAAAGGAAAAAAATATAGTAAATGCAAATCACGAACGAATCAATCTAACATCAATAATAATTATAATCTTTATGTGGAAAGAGAAATGTACAAAAGAAAGTGAACGTACGTAATAAACAATACATATGATGCCTCGTTTACGAAAATATCCAATAATTATACGCACTTCTGACCTTTGATCTAGATACATTGGGAAGAATACGATGAGATAATGAAAGATGAAGTAAGTAACGCCGAGATTAGTGGATTCGTTTCATAGTAGGAAGTGATCACATTAATAATCCAACCAATGCCTCACATATTTTATTTGCTTTACTTTTACAAGACTATTTGCTTTACTCGTAAATCGTGTTCCATATATTCGTCTTCATTATGTTACATAACATTGTTGATGATATGTAAGTTTAAATATAGAAGCGATTGATTATCTAGTCATTATTGCTAGTACACAATGTCGTTATTGTGATCCTCCTAACTCTTTCTTCTTCTAAATTTTCCATACTCTCTAAATGGTCGTCAGAGTTACATATGGACCTTCACTGGTCCCTCTGTCAAAGCAACCCATTGCATACTTCTTTTCGTTGCCTCTTTCTTCTCAATCTTCTTCATTTTCTCTTCTTTTAACTTTGTCTTCTTTCTATTATACTATCTAGGCATCAAAAAGTGTCGGCAAATGCTATCCGTTCCACTCATTCTTCTGCTAATGCTTACAGGTAAGCGTGCCTTAATCATTCTGCCACGTCGTTTATCTTTTCTCGCTTTGTAATTACATAATAAAAGTAATATTTATTTTCAATTACTTTTAACATCAGAATGGTAAGAGCGTTACAAGAAATTTATTATAAAAATTATTCATTAAGTTTGTGCATCCCTTCGTTGTCATCAATGTAATGGATGGCATGGAAAGATGCCCACCAGAGAGAATACCCTCAATACTTGTGATAATAGAAACAATCAGTGTGAGACTCCACAGGTGCCCCTTTTCCGGTTCCCTCACTTTGGATTGCTTTTCTTGATATTATATTCAGTTCTGCGTCAAAATCCTCGACTCAATGAATCCCGGAGCTCCGTATGTCACGTACAAAAGTGATTGCTATTACGCACCTACAATTCAGGTTAGGGAAATATATATAGTGATAATATGATCAATTATGTGTAAAATTAATCAATAATTGTGGACAATATATGAGTATTACACTCAGAATTTGGTAATGTCAGCACACATTTGTAGGTCAACCCAACCAATCTGTCGCAGATCCAGACTAGAGGATGCTATCCATTTCAAGATGGATCAGCACCTGTCAAGAAGTGAGTTTTTCGTTGGATGTTGACTAAGGTCAATATTATCCAATTAGATGGTGGTACTGCTTCTGCAACGACCGCGACTACTGTAATTCATCTCAGACTCTACTCAGTCCTGTTCTATTCGTGTTCATGATCATTCATGTTTTCGTCGTCTTCTGATTCCATTTAGAGCAGATTGTTTGTACAACCACGGACTCCCCCAATTTATTCTCCTGATCTTATCTTTTCTCTCTCATTTGCCCTTTTCTGGAACTACCCCACTCCATTCTATTCCAGTTTCGATGATTTCTTCATCGTTTTTACCACTTTTATCCTCCACTCTTGTCTGTCATCCGATCTCCAACCCATGTACAGTGTATCTTTATTCTTAATTAATTCAGGGAAATATATTAATTGGTCATGAATGAATGATGTCATCAGAATCCGGTCTTGAACAGCATAATGGCAACATGTTGAATATAGAAGTAGATGAAGTGATTGGTCTCATGAGTGACGTAGCTGCCGAAACTGCGACCTAGACGTACGTATTGAAAGTACAACATGAAAGCAAATCTCCTACCTACAACGCAATGCCAACTGGGAGAGTGGCGACGATCGAATTCTTCCTTTATGAAGGTCGCAATGTCCTGAATATTGACAAATTAAGAACTGTTTAAAAAACAAATCAATCATTTTTTCCGATTGTATTTTCTGTTTTTCATTTTTTTTCAAGAATTATGAAAGAAGAAGAAAATAAAGAGGGACATATTTCATAATAAGCCAAGATCAAATATTTATAGAACAATGGAGTAGGCATGCGGAATTCTCGTGCCCGGTACAAGAAGAAGAAGAGATCCCGAAGTAGAGAAACTTCCAGGCAAGAACAGGGTTTATGATAGAGACATTGAAAAACGAGAAAAAGAACAAGGTTCAATATTGAGACAGGATGATTGATTGATGATCAATAATGATAAGGAAATGAAGCAGAGTGCAGATATACATGAGAACATACGCGACTAGACAACCTCTAACCGATATATCAACACACAATATAATATTGACCGTATAACAATCACTTGTTTTATTTGTAGATGAGACTATTTCTTGTTTTGCATGGTTCAGAAACTATAGACGGGGCGTGATCTAGCCTTTGAGAGACTTCCGTTCTTTAGAGCACATTGTCATTTTCTTATGCAAGTACATTTTATACGCACAATATAAGAGTTATGTAAGTAAATTCGCCCTTTGCTACCTAATTGCATAACACTACGATCTCTGAAGTGTTATTGCCACGAGGAGATGATCTACGATGATAACAATACACAGCTAGCAAGGGCAGAGCTAGAGTACTCAAATAGAAGAACATATGTACGAACTAATCAAGATCTAGAAGAGTGCTAACCTTTTCCACTCTGAATTTGCGCATGGCTTCAACGGCTACTTGCATTGCTTCTTTCTGCATTTCTTCGCTCATATCAGAACTCTTCACCACATATTCTGTACGTTTCTCGCCATTCTTCGAGTTTGCGTCATCGGTTCGTACACGCTGCAACTGAACTGTATAACAAATTCCAACTTTAACAGCGACAAACTAAAAAGCTTCTGAAAACTCCAAAGTTCAGCGCATCTGGCTTATTTGGATCAATGGTAAAACGACAAGGCAATCAATCAAAACATAGAAGAACCTCATCAAAATCATCGGGAACTGTATCGTAGAGGGCAATATCGCTATCCATATCAAGTAATGACAGATGTGAAGGGTTGTAATAGAGTGTCAGGTGTGGGGAGTGTACATTGAGGGCACACTTGAAGTATCAGCCACATTCAAACATTGTCGTCGATGGCTCCCCCCCTTCTTGGGATCTACCCCCTTATCTCTATCCCTCTCTTCTCACTACTCTCTATTCCTACAAACCAATAGATAAGGGGGTGGAGGGGAGATGCAGTTTCCAATTTCTAGTTGCACACAGTATCACTTTACATTATACTCGGTTAGAGTAAAGTTTTCAACAGCTCAAAATATCCAATCCGTTGATTCAAATGTTTTTTTCCAGTGAGATGGCGAAACTCGTGTCTCTAATGATAAAGAAACTTGCATTTCATGATATTTCTATCATACTCGGATGACTTACGGTGGATTGACGACTGCTAATTGAAGACATTCCAGAGTCGTCGGATTCTTCGTCGCTAGTACTCGGTCGGTACGTTTCGATTACAGAATCAGATTCGGACGGGAGCGATTGTCCTAGGACGTATACCGTACAGTACGGATAGGACAGAACAATAGGCACCATGGAGAAAGTAGTAAGATTGGAGTGAGGAAGGGATTGGAGTGCTAATCAGCCAATGAAGTAGAAATGAGCAAACAATGAAATGGAGTGAATACAATGATAGGGTAAACGGGGGCAAAATGGAGAAGGAGAAGCAATCATAAGGTGGAGAAGATGGAATGTGAATCAAAGGAGAGGTTGCCTTGTGTAGACAAATTAATGGCAAAGCGGATTTTGTCCATGAAGAAGATAGGAGAAATTAAGTTGGACTATCATTGTAAACAAAAACTGGAATCGATGATACCTGATGTTGCTCTTTGCTATAATATTTACTATGATCACGGCGATGCTACATTTGCTGCTGGAGAGAATGATGAGGATAAAATAATGAACGATGAAATGATATACAAACCAGACGACAAAATAAATTACCGTATGATTTTTGTAAAGTAATGCAGGCTATACTTCTCCTTCTGTCTATCTAAACACTCTTCTCAGAAGAAGAAGAAGTCCTCTGGTTATTGACGACACTTTGATAATGAAATACGAGTCGCATCGTGACCGCTATAAGTCACTACTGAGCTGTAAGGAATGCGAGCTATAACTATCGAGACCTAGTTGTTTTATTTTAAATATCTTTATCATGAAAGTGATTAGAGTGGCATAATCATAAACAGAAACATAAAAGATATAATGATACTTGGATAAGTTATACTAATAATTATATATGAAAATAGATAGCCACAACGGAGTATCGATCAGGATTATGATCGAGGAAAATATATAATGCTAGCGGAAAAGATACCCAGAAAAGTTCCCGATCGGTAATAGTAATAGCATAAATAAGTGATTATTATCATTCGATTAAGTGAAAAGCGGATAAACATGATCATACCAAATAATCAAACTACGAATATTCTATCATGAACTGGAGAGAAATGGCCCACCGGAATATTACATAATTGGGGCGTTCACGGAGGGGAATATGGGATGACAATCACGATGCTCTACGGGTACTATATCACACTAATATCAATTCATAAGACTAAAAATGGATTAAAGTAATATTGAACAAAGAATATTTTTAAAAAAAATGGAGTAGACATGGATAAATGACGAAGAACGCAAGGGCTATAAAGAATATTAAACACGGGAAAGATGCACACTAATCTAGGCGAAAAAGTAACTTGAATTCAATAGTATCCTAAATCGAACAATGTAACGAAAATTAAAATGTAAACGAAATAAAAGAATTTTATCTATTTTGTACTGTCAAAATCGCGTTTACCACCTTTCTTGCTAACAAGTCGAATGTCGGAAATGGTCATTTCATGAGATATCGCCTTGCACATATCATATATGGTCAGAGCACCGACTGAAACGGCCGTGAGTGCTTCCATTTCGACTCCTGTACGCGAGACTGTGGAGACTACGGATTTGACACGGATTGATGATGTTTCCTTGAAATTAGTCTTGAATTATTTGCTGGTGATTATTTTATTATCAGTTCAAGTTAAAAGTAGCGACTGATATTTGTTTAAACCCAAGTGTTTGTTTGTAAAATCAAATATCGTTTGCAGAAATCTTTTTGATAGTTTGCTCAATCAAACACTTACTTCATCAACCTCGAAATCGGTCTCGACTTTAGTTATGGGAATATTATGGCAAAGAGGAATAAGAGAAGAAGTAGCTTTTGCAGCAGAGATTGAGGCGATTCGAGCAACAGAAAGGACGTCGCCCTTCTTGAGATTATTGTTGAGTATTTGTGAGAGAATTAATGGTGTCATCTGAATGAAGGACCTTTAATGCAATCCGATCTCCATATAGTATTTAAGGAGAAGTTCTGAAAACAATCCTTTTGGAAATAAAGATTCTCGTTATTATAATTATCATTAATCACTGACAAATATAGTAGCCTCAGCAACTGCGGTTCTCTTCGTTATCGCTTTATCACTAACATCTACTTGATGGGCAGATCCATCGCCTCTTACATGAGTTAAAAGAGATGAACCTTAAAAATCAAGTATAATCATGTGGCTCGTCTAACCTCCTACAAAGATAATGAGTCACGCTTACCATTGGAGCTATAAAAAGAGTGAGAAGTGGAGAAGAACCTTGATTGGATGGGAGATGGGTACTTATGAATAAATGAGAGAAAAGTAGACATGGGTCTGATGGGTACTCGAGTCAAGGTAGAAGGGTACTTGGTCAACAAAGTATTATTAGTGAAACTAGGTAAATGTGATATGGACGAATGAAAATTAGAAAAATTGGACTTTGAGTCTAAACCATTATGATAAGAGCTAGGAATGTTATTGTAATGAGATAAAATTGATAGAAACGGAATGGAATTAGTAGATCGGATAGATGAGAGATCTATCCTCCAATAAGAATCATTGGACGATTCTTCAGATGTTGAAGGTTCTCGACGCCTAAAATCTATAGAGTTCTTGGTCATTGATCGCTCCTAGTGGGTTGTTTAATAAGTCTTTTTTACTCGACAAAACCAAAATGAGCATGCGTTTGAGATCTTGAGAGCTAAATGTGTTCATACCCCATACCAAAAGAGATAAAAATGTCTGTCTGGACATATGTGTTTAAGAGTGCGAGGTGAACGCATTTGGACCACATCTGTTGTTAATGTATTTAGTTCAAAAAGCTGTAAGATCGCCCAGACAGAGAAAAAAAACGTGCGCCACAACTTAATACCAAACTACATGATGTATTCTTGGACAAAACCATTGATTCTTTCAGGTTGACCCAACGTATGCATGACTCACCGGCATGCTGCTTCTTCTTATTCTTGACAGCCTTGGCGATAACTGCCGATAGTTCTTCGTTTGTTGCTCCAGAGCGCATAGCATCACGGAGACTTACTTCCGCATTACCATGTAGACATACCTGAAATGATTTATTTTAGGCAAGCGATTGTGGATTTTGATCACCACTATTTTTTGAAATAATCCCAAGAAAATATTCATGGGGCGAAAAATATTTTTCCTCATTTTTCGCAATAATCGCTATCTAATCAATCTAATCAAAATACATTGATTGCACTTTGACTTCCTTTCTATGAATAGACTATCGATAAGAGTCCATTTGGCCCTCGTCAATGCAACGAATATCCCTCTCTCTCTCCTCCTTCTTATTATCAATCTGTTCAAGATCTCTTTTTCCCCCAGGGTGTAATGTCTTCGTGGATCTAGAAGTCGATAGAATAATCTATAGCGTACCTTGAGATTTCCATCGGCCGTTACACGAACACGATTGCACGTGGAACAGAAGTGTTCAGTCATGGAAGTAATGAAACCGAATTCACCGGCATATCCACGAATCTTGAAGGCCTAGAACGATAAGGATTGAATACATGACACCTTATTATCTACTGAACAATACAACGTATTTGATCAATTCAAGTGTACTGTTATATTAGTATGCAAATCACAGTACTCGAAGGATATGTGTTTTCAATCAGTCGTGTTTGGAAGAGCACGAACCATGGACATGGGAGTGGGCATGTCCAAAACAACTTTGAATTATTGTGCCTGGCTGTCCTTATTTTTACAGAAACCGCGTGAGAATCATATCGAATAAAGGCTATTTCATCATATTCCTTACCTTAGTAGTATCATTAGGTGTGTCAATAAGTCGTTCAATCTGGCCCTCATACTTCTCCTGTACTCTCTGCCACATATCCGCGTACGAGACGAACTTGTTCAGACTGAATTTATTGCCACCAAAGGGCATAAATTCAATAAAACGAACACTGATGTTCTAAAAGTTCCGCGTGATATTAGGTTTTGAACAGGTCAGAGGTCTTTTACCTTGTGTTTGGTCAGTTCGATAAAGTCAGTGATTTCCATATCATTGACTCCCTTCATTACGACTGTATTGATCTAAACGAGGCTCTGATTATTTACTTTGTCTTCTTCCGTTGCCAACATCACTTTCATTCATTGATCAGATGCGATAACAGTCGTTATCAGATCAATCAAAGGGTTGCATCAAAGAGATATTGGAACATAGTCAGACAGACTAATCGATATGTCTTGCAGTTTGGCAATGGAAAGTGTTGCTTGATGTAAAAATAATGTTTTTGAAGACCAATACACGATGGGCATAAATATGATGAGCATTCGTTAAATTTTACGTTTCCAATGTATGACCATGTTGTATACGACCATGATGTATTACCTTGACTGAGTCGAAGACCTTCTCTGCCTGTTCGATAGTTCTCCATACGAGTTTGAATGCATTGAGACGAGTGATTGTCTTGAACTTCTCCGGATCAAGAGTATCAAGGGACACGTTGATCTGAATTTAGGTTTACTTATTGTTAGATAACTCTATTCAACACTATTGTAATGATACCTGACTCAGTCCCGATTCGTACAGTTCTGGAATTCTCTTTGCTATAGCCACTCCGTTAGTGGTTACTCCTATCTGAGTAACGCCCTTCACAGCCTTTATACGACCTGAATGAGCATGTTTAACCTCTCCGGTGAACTTTGATCTTTGATCTTTAGTTATATCACTTACGAACGATATCAGTGAAATCCTTTCTCACACTTGGTTCTCCTCCGGTTAGACGAATCTTATCAATTCCATGAGCAGCGAATACTTCTACGATACGAACTACTTCGTCAGTAGTAAGAAGTTTGGGTTTAGGAGTGAGTTCCACGCCCTCAGCCGGCATACAGTACAGACCTGAAAAAGTACCAACGTAAGATTGATATAGCCTATATTCATAGACAGTTACAGCGTAACTTCATTCAAAGTTCAAAGATCACTCACATCGTAAATTGCACTTTTCCGTTAGAGCAATGCGCAAATATGTATGCTTCCGTCCGAAATTGTCTTCGAATGGAGGAAGAAACCCCATCTCTTCTTCTCTTTCTCTTATTAATCTCTACAAAAGTAACTGTTAGTTTACAGTTGATGTATTTCACTTGTTTTTTTTAAATCTAAATTATGATATATGCTAAACAACCGTCTGCACTCTGTGAATTAACTCAAAATGACAAATACATTGATCACTTAGTGCTACAACAGAGAACCATTATCGATCTGTGTGCCACATGCATCAATATGATTGAGTTGCCACGACGAAACACATTTCCACTCTACTTTTACACTGAAGCACACATTCGTCGGCCTTTATAAATGTCAAAGGCGGACTAGACATGGTCTTTGTGTCTTTCATTTCATTCATTCTAACTAGTATGAACTCTTCAAAAGGGGGGAATACCTGAATCTCCAATCTCTTCAGTCGCATTTCGCTTTCTTTTGATAGTTGAGACGCAGTAATTATAGCAGGTGGTTTGGCTATGGATGTTGAAGCGTAACGAAACGAACTCTCCATCAAATTGAAGAGTGGTACGAGTCGATAGCGACTCATTTTAACCCTACAAAAACAGACCATCAAAGAGAGTGCAACGCAGAAAAACATGCAACTAAAAATAAAAGAGAGAGTGAGTGAGAGACCCCTAAGGTGAGAGCCACAGATCTGAATGGGCTTGTTGATGCAAAAAAAAAGAGAGGGAGTGAGAAGCGATTGATTCTCAATAGACAACGTCACTATATATAAGGATATCTATCTATGGAGGCGGTCATAAAGGAGGAAAAGAGGAGGATGATATGATAAACAAGAGAAGGGACAATAAAGCTTGAGAAGTAGATAGAGAAAGAGTGTCGAAGAATTATCATCCTCCTCCTCGTCAATACTTCTTCGCTGTCCCTTTTTTCTATAGGATTTGTGTAATGAGAACCTTTGCAGGATGAACACGTGAGAATGAAGAGAACATAGTAGTTAGAGTAGTCAAGTGAGTTTGATCAAGAGATCGAAAGAACGATAAGAAAGAGAAGAGAGAGGGGAGAGGACATGTGGTGATAGAGATGAATGAAGACCTATATAGTGAATGATAGAGTGGAGGAGAAAGGAGGAATGGTGATGGAGGTGGAGCGAGAAGGGAGGAAGATGAAGAAGAAGAGGAGAAGGAGGAGGATGGTCTAGTCCTGTCTAGTGCGTCTTCCTTCTTACCCTATGCTCTTAGAGAGATCGGTACTCCTGATAATAATCATGTTGAAGAAAGAGAAAGATGATCGATAATACAAGAAACCAAGGTTAGATGAAAATAAGCAGAAGATGAAGAAGAAGGAAGGGTCTAATCAAGATTGAAAAGTAAGAAATGTGTGTCAATAAAGAATTAAAGGACTATTCCAATGATCACTATGTCATCTGAATGTGTTATTGAATGGTATAAATTTAGAATCAAAATGGAATATAATACTGGAAAAACTTCATCTTCGTTCAAAATTTTTCAACTTTTGGTTTATTACTCCTAAGAGAAATTGGATCGCAAATGTCTTATGATTGTATTAAGTTCAAATCGGAGCGTTTCACATAATATTGAAGAAATGCCAACATAATGGGAATCATTCATTGAAACATGTCGGTACACTAGGAGACTTCGTTTAGTAATGGAAAAGCGAAAGGGAGATTAACTGCATTGGTGACAAATCAGTGATCTTGCCCTTACAATCGTCACACAATAAAATGCGCAAGACAACTCTCTCTTGGAACTACTTTTGAAGCAATAAAATAAATATTTATATTCTGTGTTCTATCTTCTCAGTGTTGTATAAGGCATTTATTATAAGACAAAATTATATACGTGATTGAGAATTTTTAAAAACTTTAAAAATGCTTTATAATTGCCAGATAAATGATACTAGATAACACATTATAAAAGGAAGTTGCAAGTGAATATGCGAAACAAGAATTGCCAGGATATGTGGACAAATAATCGTACACATTGTAATCAATCTGTACATATATACAAGATGTATATATTGCACGGATACTGTATCATAATAGTATAGTGTAGGACGTATGTATGTACAGTTTTTATTTCATCTAGACTCTGGTTTACAGCCCATCTGAATCGGTCGTTACTATGGACAAAATGTCACTATCTGCGTTTGAAAGCGAAGAGGAGCATCTTTCTTCATTCATTGTAGGCAGGGAATCGAGATAGAGTAGACGGGGCAGAAATCTCTCCGTCTCCGATCTGAATATAGTACTATTAATATTTTTAGTGCGTACGATGGTAGACAGGGTCTGGGTCTGTCGTATTTCGGCCGCAATCAAACCCCTCTCTCCAGACAGAGAGAGAGAGAGATTGTCTATGAAGATAGGCGATCAGATACCTGAACTTGAGATAACGTTGATCAATCAATCCCTTATGTAGCAAAGGCCATCCCGGATTTCCAGTCAAGGACAGTGATTCCAGTCTCGGGCAACATTGTTTAACATATCCAAGTAGACGAGAAATGTCACGGATCTGAAGAGGTCAGCGGTTAAACGGAAGGTTTCAGCGGAATAGTTCAAATGATAAGAGAGAGAGGGTAATAAGGGAGGGAAAGCAAGGACTGATAAAGGGTCGTGCCTGTCACAGAGTGTTGTGAGTGCTCGTACTTGGATGGGAAAAAACGTGAAGCTCACAATCTGATGACCTTATCACAATTCCCGTACACTCTACAGTATTTACACAGCATTTTCATTATATAAAAAACACATACATATGTATGACGTCGTGTTTTGCACGAACAGTTTATTAATAGCATAGATCCCACGTAAATCATTTCTAATATTGTGAACAGACATGCAAGCGTAGGAGTTTCGCAGTGATTGTGAGCAATTTCATTTTTTATCAATTCAATTCTCGCTTTTCCTCCAGCTAAAATAAATATATCTTGGCCAAAACATACACTAGAGTTAGTGATTTTTGCATAAAATAAAATCATTGATTTAAGAACTGTCTACCTTATTCCTCTTGATGCTCAAGGTGCGAAGTCGACGAAAAGTGGGCATATTGAATGCATTTTCAGTGAGATTGTTTCCATCGAGAATGAGGTGTTCAAGAATATCACGGTTGTTGATCACGAATGAGGGTAATTGCCTGCAAATGCAAATTGTTGATGGGAGACGCTCCATGGAATGGAGGGTCTCTGTCAATAAAGAAAGTGTTCTTCCTTACCAATCATTTAACTACTATATAAAACAGGACAAAACTGTAAACATTTTCAATAAATCCAGTGATAAAAGTTAGGCTGAGTAGATTCGAGTGATCTTACCTCAATGACTTATCCCTCACTTCAATCCGTCTGTTCTTATCATCCACTACGGCCACTCCGCCCTGCGAATCAGTAGACGAATGAGCTCTTGAGTAACATCGACTATGGATCATCTAATTATGTGTCCAATCGGAGAGATTTCCTTGCGAGTGACCAGTAGACGAATGAATGAGTATACCCCCTTCTCGACTCAAAAGTGAAAGGTAAGAGTCATTGATAAGCATAAAGTGAGGGAGTAAAGAAGAGTACACGAATGAGAGAGAGATCAAACAACAAGAAACCAAAGAGACAAAGATGAAATACTGGATAGTAGTTCTATTGTTATCCATCTCCATATCATACCGAACATGTGATTTGCCATTGTGTAAACAAAACATAGCTACACAGTAAATGTATTTTATTATCTGATTGTAATGTACAATCGTCGTCGATTTTGAACGAAAAGAATCTGTTCATATATGGCAAGAGGTGAGGGACAGGGAGTAGGTGAAGGAGAGGAGGGTACAATATGACCGGTAGTGAATGGAGAGAAGATACTAGTAGTCGTAGGGGGTGGTAAATGATGATTATATAGAGTGAGTATTGACCCGATAGTGTAAACAATCGTTCTTTAATGATAAGATTGGAATGATGTTCGATAAGAACGCCAATCAATCGAAGAAAAAGAACAAAACATTATCAAACAATATAGCGACTATTCTTGTAGTCAATTCTTTGAACGATTCTGAATAGAATCATACACGAAGGTAATCTTTCTTTTTACAACAAAAAATATTATAGGGATATTATTATGAGATCAAGTGAGTGTCATTTAGATGTTGAGAGGGGCTGCTGAATTGCCCATCTTTGCTCCAAGAACAATTGGAAGAAGATCGCCAACATTGTCCACCTGAACAATACATCAATTAAAAATCAACATTTGATTACTATAATATATAAATCATTAGGACAATTATTGACTGTCTCAAGAATGGAGTGGCATTTGTTAAGGTATTAATCTCAAAGGCACTTGGGCTAATTTTGGTCTCCGCTTTGACAACGGTCTCTCGTAGACAAAGAAAGCGAGAGAGCATTGTCAGAGTTAATTAGCCCGAGGTGTCACTTTATTCCAGTTAAATAAGTAGTGGATACGTACCGTATGGTCGGCAAGGTGATGAAGGTCATGATGTTCTCCTACTCCACTTAACACAGCTACTGATCCTCCCAAACGAGCACTACGAGCCATTCCAAGATCAGCTACCGTATCACCGACCATGAGGGCTTGCTGAATAAAAAGGCATTATTAATTTATATCGTTGCGAAATTCTATTATCTATTAAGTCCCTAAGGAGAATTGATATCAGTAATTTCCTTGACAACCTTCATCCGTTCATTCAATTGATTAGTCATATACAAGTTTTCGTTGAAATAGCAAAAGCGTCTCAGTTTGTCAAACTTCACAACAACTGTGTAACTTTTAGAAGAGGAAATGATATTGTATAGAACGTGATCTATACTCGATCATTTTCACAGAATAGTCACAGTATCTATCATTAACTATTGGGGTGCTCGAGTTCTCATCGAGCCTCGTGATAAATTCTTCACCATATGATATATGCCTATTTGATTTTTCCTCGCCCCCCTCACGTTATCTCGAATCACGTTAGACTCCCTAATCACAGACTACGCAACATATGGGTTACTGTAGAGGACGCGATCAACAAACCTCAGGGGAGATTCCGAGATCTTTGCAGATTTCAAGAGCGTTTCTGGGATGGGGCTTAGGCATAGCTCCTTCGTCGTCTCCACACACAACTCGGTCAACAAATCGTCGAAGGCCAAGACTGTCCAACATTCCCATCGTACCTTCTCTGTAATGAACATTCGTTTAAATTTTTTTCCAAAATTTTATTCCCACAGAATATGATCACTGAATTATTCCTTCATAAAACTGTGCACAATTCTATCCAAGCGCCACGTATCCTTCGAATTTATTATGGTTGTTAAACCAAAACAAACATCTATCGATATCTATCCATATATATCAGCGATAAACAACGACCAAATGCTTGCTTGAGCAGCTTTTGCACATATCAAACAGTATATTAAAATTTCCACTAGGGTTTGCGGAGAATGATTTTGATGAAATATAAACTGCCGGTTCAGTATGCAAATCTGCAGGAAGTGTGACTATGGATTTGATATACATGGTCAGAAAATATCAAGGTTTATCTCTCTGTTGAATGGAATAGATTCGCAATAAAGTAATCCAAAACAATTTTAAGGTATTGAATCTGATGTTGCCAGCAACTACTAGTGCTTTAAAGGAGGAAGCTAAACAAGCGATGGTAAACAATGACGAATGAATAGATGATCAATTTCACAATTAAATGAAGAAAAGATATTGAAAGATTCCATCAATCATAAACTCATCCGCAGTTGATCATACAATACAATAAACTGTAGGGGATATTCCATTCGCTATATATTTTGTAAGTGAAAAGTTCCTCTTTAAAAATAGTCTCTACGCATTAGTCCGAATAAAGGGCACATTACACACTGATAATATTGCAATGTCTGGAGCACTTATGTGAGATCCAATAATAGGTACTGGATCAATATCTTCTCAGATTTCTTTCCCATATTATGAGGAAGGAACGTGGTAATATTTTGAAAGAGTTGCGAGCGCATACAGTAGTGAGTGCGGAAAAAGCATCATGAGATCAAAACAGAAACTCGTTAGACCATCTACCTCTTTCAACGAATGGGTGCGACTATAATGGAGTTGTGACCAATCTTTACTCTTGCTCTTCAACTAATTCCTCTAGTTTATATTTCCTATCGTAATCAACACGTGTAGTATATGATCTTTTGTCTGTTCCAGTTAGGCAAGATCCCGTGCACATTACAGTTGTCGACGAGAGAAAGGAATGAATGATTAGAGATAGATGAAAATCAAGTAAACACATCTAAATATCCAACAGAGAACGCACAAATTGATAGACATATCAAACAAGGTCAATTACCCAGTTTACTAGATATTGCATCAAGTTGATAGACGGGAAAAACAGCGGCGAGGAAGTGCAGATTCAACCTAATTTAGCGAGTGCAGCTCAAGTTGAACTCTTTAAATGGGTAAATGTGCACTACAAGCAGTTTTCAAGAAACTCGAAACAGGGCCTTTACGACGGTCGAAAAAGTGTTTTCGAGCGATACAATAACGGGATTGATTAACTAACCGGCTATCAGCAGTGCAAATGGCAATCTTGACTCCGTGTCCTTTCAAATCACCAAAGAGCTTCTGTAGGTCATGAATCTCCTTGAGAGTGTGCTTGGAATGAGTGCGACAGTCAAGAACAGAATTGGAGACGATTGTGGCAGCCTGAAATGTAACACTTGTAATGATATTGTGCAGTGTGCATAATCTACACTAGACAAGAGCGAATAATACTAGTTTTAATAATTGCTTATCGAAGCATACTGTTTTGATGCACATGCACATTGATGTTGATTACTTACATTGCTTGATTCTACTCCATGTTGAGTGAGAAGATCAACGATGCTTTCTCTGATCTGAGCCATTGTACCCTCGGCGAGAAGACCGGGACGAACCTAAACATTAAATGGTTAATAGGAACAATGCATGATTTGACACACACCTTCTGTTGAGTGGGACAGAAACCAAGGAGTTTGTAGATCTTATCAGAGATGGCGAGCGATGAGTGCTCCTCGATTCTGAAATACGTTTCATTCGTCATAGGTTTAGCTTAACCGTTTTTCCATGCGTCTTAATATTGCGTGAATATTTACATATGTACCACTTTTGTCATAACAATGTTTCTTACCTCTTAGCAGTCTCGAGTGTCCATGGAACCCACATGGAATGGAAACAAATAAGCGTTCCGTCTTTATCGAAGATTACCAAAGACTTCTTATTCTGCTCTGACGTTATGTTCAGTTCCCTAAAAATTGTTTTAAATTATTTTTTATTATATTATTCTACGATTAGACTGGTTACACTACCGTAACCCGGTAATCAGTATGCGGTTAGAGTGTGATATAGATACTGATAGAATGGCATACTTGAGAGCAGCAGTTCCTTCCATTCTACTACAAGTATGGAGTTGGGCGACAGAATTAGAAGCATTGACTGTAATGGAGAGATATTGATGGTTTAATGAACAGGTATTACTATACCATTGTGGAGAAGAGCTGAGGATAGAGAAGCGAATCTTCTGACGAAGACCATGACTTCACTTGAATGAAAAAAAGTTGAAGAAGCGAAGTCCTTAAAGGATATTGAGTTGGTTGGGTACACTGCACCTCAACTGCGGTTTTATACGAGATGGTGCAAAAGTCAAAGAGGGAGGAGGAAACAGGAAAAGATGTTCGTCGAGGAAAGAGAGAGAAAGAAAGAAGAACGAAAGTAGACGAAGAAATGTAGTTTGCCTTAGAGAAAGGTATCGCTAAGAGAGAGAATGGTCACAGTGTCGGAGAAATGGAGAAGGCGATAAGGAATTGGAGTAACCAGTTGACCAACAAAATAGCCAAACGTTCACATTTGATTAGCGAAATATTTGAAACATATTTGATACAGTAAGCTAGTAGCTCGCTTCATGGGATATGACTAGGCATCACAGGTTCAGAAATAGCGACAAGTGTTTGAGAATGACGGAAGCAGAGTGAGAGGCCGCATGGGGGCTCCCCCCTTTTCCTCATCTGCTTGCTCGTCTTTTAAAGTGAAGAGAGAGTACACAAATGTATTCCCCCCTTGTCTCTCATATCTCGTCCCCTTCGCCTTCTCTCTCAATGCAACCAACTAAGTTGTCCATGACAATCTATCGAAAGCAGCTGAGAGAGTACCCTTCGAGCCATGAAAGGATAGGATTTCCATACCCTTGATCATCGTCATTATTTAATATTCTCATGATGTGTATTTAGAGTTTCTAGACAGGTTGCCTTAATCTTTCCTTGAAATGATCGTCTGCATCAGTGAAATTGGCACGTCATTTACCTGAAAATGTTGAAGAAGGAATAAATACCGCACAAAAACCGCTACAATTTTGACTTTTTTTGCTCAAACGAGTAAAAGTTGTTTACAGATCACATTGTGCAAGACTAGAGTGTACTCATATCTCAAGAGAGAAGATCAAGAAAGCGATTTTATCTGTCTGAGATAAACTGATAAATGACAGAACAAAGTGTAACTGGAACATGTACTTTGTCCTGTGCAATCGATTACTTTCAAAGTTAAATAATTAAAATTTCAATTAACTCGTTGCTATCTATCTTACTCTACTGAATTGTAACGACTGTGTTTGATCAATCGATGAATCATTGATTATTCGATCAATAATAAGTTTTAGGGTGGGATACCCAGCCCTACAGCCTCCCATGTTAACCTTTGATCTTAATAAGAATTCTGTGTTATTATGTCTCAGTATTATAATTATATTGTAGTTGCATTTCTTTGTCTAGGATTGTGGTTATCATATTTAATTTGCATTGTCATTAGTCGTTCATTCATTTCCATAATTGTATATTGATGTTGTGTATTTTATTCTTTTTTTGTGTGAGAGTGCATCTGAATAAACTACTCTTGTAATCTCTAGTCTTTGGTCTTTTGATATCACCTCAAGCGGCGATAGTATCTTTACCGTACATAAGTATGAATCATCGACGCCATATCTAAGACATATTTCGTCCATTAATAAGGTTAATAAGAGTACATCGCATGGCAAATGTTTTCATCTCTTCTTTCTCTCTCTTTTGTGTTTCATTCGCTCATCGCGAATGGTGACTCTCTTCTATTCCTTCCCTCTCTCGTCTTCTCTTCTCATCGCTCTCTTCCATTTGTCCGCTCTCTCATTTCTTCTCTGACTATTCCCTTTCGACACTCTCTTCACCCCATACGTCATCCTCTCTCCACGTCTCTCATCTTTTGTCTGACTGCTCTGTCCCTCTCATCTTATAATGCTCTTTCACATTCTCCCTAACTGAACACACTCTTCATTCTGAATGCTCTCTCCCTACTATACAACTCTCATCGTTCTTCTTCTTCTTCTTCTTCACTATTATCGTTATTTTCTCGCCACCTCACTCTCCACTATCTCTTCTCTCTAACCACTCTCCATCCTCTGTTCTCAACACTCTCCTCATTCTGCATTGTCTCTCATCGACTCTCTGACCGTTTTCCCTCTCTCTCCATTTGACCCGGTATCTAGTATCTCTAGCCGTCTACTGTCTTGTCTGTACGTCTGGATTCTCTTCATTCCATGTTATCTCTAGTTACTCTAACCTCCTCATCTCTCTTCATTACCCATGCTCTATTGTCCACTCTAACCGTCTGCTACATGGTCTCTAAACATATATTCTGCGTCTTCCAGCTGGCGCATCTAGCTACGGAGAGACCAAAAGGGGCGGAGCGGGGGCGGAGTCGAGTAGACCAATCGTCATAGACTTGGCAAAGTGCCAAGCCAATCAGCTTACGACTAAATTTCTTCCTCCGTGCGATTCTAAATTCTGCATGAACATAGCCAACGGACTTGAAGCATCTACTGCACGAGTATAAATTAACATAATGACGTCATTTTTTGAGAAAATGTCCAAAATATGATTGTGAATACATATACAACAGAAAATTCGAATTGATGGTCGCCAAAGGCCGTACAAATGGGTTGAGTACTGAAAGTTGGGAATCTTTCGAGGTTTATATCGATTGGTGGAGAGAGAGAGGCATTGACTCTCTCCTCTCACACACACTCTCTTCATTCATACCCCTCGCGGGCTCTCTTAGCTCCCGCTCTCTCATAACCCACTCTTCCGCAACTTTTGTCACCAAATCTTCTGAAACTTGTCTGAACATGTTACTCATTACCCAATTCAGTGCTATCACCTATAAATCGGGCAGTCGCGAACTTTTTTGTCACTTGCATAATCTCGTCGCCGTTTTCTCGTTGTTTCATCACAGTTATTGCTCTTGTCGTTCTACTTAACTAATTTCGTCATCGTTTCAGTTATCAATCGATAATCTCAACAGTCATCTGTAATGGCCCGTACTAAGCAGACCGCGCGTAAGTCCACCGGAGGAAAGGCTCCCCGTAAGCAGCTCGCCACCAAGGTAAATCATTTCCCACTTCTACTGCCCTAGTTCCACGTACTTGTTTTATCTGGACCTCCCTTGTTGACACGTGATCTACATAGTAACTCCCCCACTGCAGAGGCTATGCGAGAGAGACTGGGTGGGAGAGAGAGAGGGAGCACTCATAGCCGCGTCGCGCGATCACGCGTCGCGGTCCACCTACATGGAAATTAAGAATTCGTTTATTTTCTCAATGAATTCTGAAACATATAGAAGAGTACACAATACTGATGATGACACGGCTCATTATATACATTTAGGCTGCCCGTAAATCAGCTCCATCCACCGGAGGAGTCAAGAAGCCCCATCGTTACCGTCCCGGAACCGTCGCTCTTCGTGAGATCCGTCGTTACCAGAAGTCGACCGAGCTTCTCATCCGTAAGCTTCCCTTCCAACGTCTCGTTCGTGAGATTGCCCAGGACTTCAAAACCGATCTCCGTTTCCAGTCTGCGGCCGTCGGTGCCCTCCAGGTACAGCAATCCGAATTTTTTTAATTAAAAAAATTTAAGATTTCGCAATGATCGAGAACCTTTCGCAATGATTATTTCACAATGATCGGTGATATTTCGCAATCACCGGGATAACTTTGGAATGGTTTAATGATGATGAATGATTTCAGGAGGCAGCTGAGGCATACCTTGTTGGACTCTTCGAAGACACCAATCTGTGCGCTATCCACGCCAAGCGTGTCACCATCATGCCCAAGGACATCCAACTCGCTCGTCGTATCCGTGGAGAACGTGCCTAAGCTGTACTCTATGGTGTCCTCAATACCCATTAATTCACACTAACTATCTGTCCACTATCTATGCACACCCCATACTGCCCATTCATTCCATTACGTCTTGTCATAAGCGTACCCTCACAAAGTACTGTACACAGTAGGTCAGGATTGTCGTCTTGTCTGTGAGCAACCAAAGTAAATCCTTTCACTCTCGTCTCATTCAATGACATCTTCTAGATGAAATGATGTGTTCCATCAAATCCTCACAATTAGTTGACATTGTAATGTATTCATGCTGACTCTTTTGTGTATTGTATATGTGACCGTTCTTCTTCAACCATCGAATGAGGTCTTGTTATTGTACAACCAAATCACATTCATCTTCCCGCAGTCATGTCTACCTACTGTAAACAATAATCATCAATTACTCACCGCTGCTATTTATCTCATTACCGTTCTCATTCATCTTATTCCACTATGAACGCCTTTAATGAAGTGTATCCTGTAGTGTCTCCCAGTCGCTCGTTGTATCCCATTTATTAGCGAACTGTGAACGATAAAGGTCGCTTATGCAAATATATTCTTTTTTTTAGCACAACATCATTAATATGTAAGGGTTATGAGAAAGAAAACGAATCTGACCTCATCTATATGCATCAATAAAGAAATATTCTCGCTTGTGATCAGTGGTCGGCTAAATCGACCAAATATTCTACTATGGCAAATATTGCGAAGAAGCTCGTGAAACTGATCAGGGAAGGGAAAGAGCATAAAGGATTACGGTGTTGATGCTCCAATCTTTCGTTTGTTCACCTGTTGTGGGTGTGAGATAGGCGTTGAATATGATGAATTCGTATAAAAAGTGTAGCATATCAAACCAGTGGAATAATCCCTGGCGTATGCATCGATCAGCTTTATCTAATGAAATGGATGCCCTCATGGGTATCTATCGGAACGACCCAGACAAGACAACTCCCAGCTATAAGGTAATATGCATCCATTTATTCTAATGATATAGACAACTAATTCTAGGACGCAAGCCTCTGTCCCTTCTATATGGCCGAATTCTGTCCTTATGATTTGTTCTTCGGCACGAAAGCATCAATGGGTACGGCATCATTACGAATATATCTTATTTGCAGTTATGTAAATAACAAATGTGATGCTTACATAACTTGGGTAGATGAGCAAATAAAAGACAGTTTTGATTCATTACTATGTTGTGCGCTCCCGCATTTTAAGCTTCTATACTGACCATATTGGATCTCGGAGAGAGGAATCATCTTTTTCTTTCTTTCGCAGGAGAGATCCCTGTATTCACAATGCGTATGATAGCATGGAAATGTCAATACTTCTATTAAACAACGTATGTATCTCAAGAAGCGCTGGCGTTATGAGAAGGCAATCAACATCGAAAACTGATTCTATTCATGGCATTACGTTTTCATAAGTCCAGCTCCATCCATTTTAAGGTATTCCAAATGGAAAGGCTGTCGCAGACACTCTCACATACCGAAATTATCTCTTTCATATTGTTCTCCACTAACATATAACTAAAAAGAGAAAAGCTGAGAGTTAGAATCATGACTTGAGTCGGTGTTGGCAATTTGTTAACAATTAAACTACGTTGGATTATGGCGCTGCGTCAACTTCATGATTGTACCGTTATTCTTCATGAAGATAATGAATACTCATGAGTCATTTTCGCCAGCCTATGACCATGCCGATAACATATATTTTTAGGAAATTGCAAGAGGTTGCATACAAGTCACGCCCGTGAAGAGTACAGAAAATCATCCGATAGGGGAAAACTAGGATTCGAGAGAAAATTGCTTGTATATCTCACTGAGATTGAAACATGCAATAAAGAGAGGATGGAGGTTAATAGAAGAAGGATCAAAGAACAAAGAAGAACAGATGAGGTATGTCTTGTCATCTTTTATAATACAATTAAACATATTTTTGTTCATTTTTATTCAAATGGATAGACGAATTTAGGTGAAGAAATATATACAGTGATGATAGATAGATAAAGGCAAGAGGTTCAAGGAACATATCGACAGCAAAAACTGATTTTATATGTTTATTGATTGTATTGATTGACGATAGCAATTGCAGACGGCAAAGCTTCGAATGCTAGAGGATAGATTGACTTTCCTCGAATCCACTATTAAGACAATAGCTAGAGACACGACACTTGTGAACTATCATCGATGTCGAGCCTCATCAAGAAATTCACTTCGAGAATTGGAAGAAGAGAAGAGGCAAATCGAAGAGGTAGCGCACTTTCTCGTTTGCATTCATGAATAACATTTTATTTTTGCAGGAAATCAGCACAATTTCGTCCACTCCTGCAGCGATTCCTCTTGTGATCTGTGACATCTGTGCAATCAAAGTAGTTGAGGTGCACCTATTATTATTATAAGATAATACTAAAACATCATTTTAATGCTTCACGTATCAAATTATTATATTGAATATGATTGTGGATATGTTTTGCGTATTTCTTGATGCGGGTGCGGCTATTAGACAAAGGTCATACAGAAATTTTGCAAAATATATATTCATCGCCTTTTTGGAAAAGAGTAGGATGTATTTGTTTAACGCGTTGCTCACTTTTTGAGTCCCCGCAACAGTGCATGGTGAAATAACCGAGAAAATAAAAAAAAACATAAATTAAACGGTTGTGTTCAGGCAAAAGGAGACCCATTGGAGGAAGAGCACAGTAAGGGAAAGATGCATCAGGGTTATCTTAAAATACGTGAAGCGATTCCTCGATTGAAGGTATTCTTTGATCCTATCTTGGAAAGTTATAATTATCTAATCTTGCAGAAGGAACTGGCGAAAATGAATCCCTCAATGGCCAATGAAAGATTGTAAGTGACAAACATTACTCCCGTTTTTGGATGGTCGAAAAGCGTGAGAAATGCGGGAGCCCAACGGGTGATAAAGCGCCCGCGGATGATTCGAGGGTGATATGCGGGCGATCGAGCGACCGCGGGCGATCGGCGGGTGAGATTTGTGACTCCGATCGCCCGCGGGCGAAACGAACGGTTCGACCGCGGCACATCTTAGGGGAGGAGCGTCCGCGGACGATAGTGGGAATAGCGCCGGAGAGGGAGCCGGGAAATAGAAATTCCGTGGTGTGGTAGAGGAGCTGAAGCCTAATATTTGAATTTTCGAAGTGCGGTTGAATTTTAATTTAGATTAGTCGTTTTACTTATTTTATTGTAGTATATTGAGGTTGTTTGAAATGTTAAATTAATGACCTGTGTGTGCGTCTAGAGTTAGAGTTGTTTTGGGGCCATATTGTCTATCTGCTGTTGTTCCGTGAGCATGTCTTGTTGTTTATGCGTATTTTTCTTTAATTTTTTACCTGCACCTGCCCGGTTTAAATATTAATGTTCGTATTTCAGTGGGTTCGAGACACTCGTATCGGTCGTTCTGCAGGCAGGCGTACATTGACTGGTTCAGGTAAATATTTTATTTACTTATCCACTTTTATGTTTCATCTTTATTCATTTATCTGTACCATTCTAATTATGCTTACCGATTGTGCTGCGGCGCTCATTTATTCTTTTATTACTATTCTTATTACTATTATTACTATTCTTATTATTTTTATTTATAATTATTCTCCTTTTCCTCCTTGTTTCTTCTTCTCATCCTTCTCCGTCTTCTTCTTTCCCTTGCTTTTCTTCTTCTTCTTCTTCTTATTATTATTATTATTATTATTATTATTATTATTATTATTATTTTATTTCTTGCTTGATTTCCTCCTCCTCCGCCCGCTTATTCACGCTGCGATTTCACTTCTTGCATTATTAGGGATTGTATATTGGAGTGATTATTACGCGTTTAGACTAAGCTGCGTAGGTTGGGCATTGTAATTAGTTGATTGCCGTTGTTTCGCGAATTTTGTTGGATGATATTGAGTTTGCTATTAAATTTAATTAAATCATGCGCGATTTTCATAACGTTTTTCTAAGTGTTGGTTTAGATTCATATTTTGTAGCTATTGCTTTTACTATTGTCGTTTCATCTTGTTGTCTTGTGTATTATCCTTACATTTTTTAGTGAGCCCTCGCACGTGATCGACGTTGTGACCGTAAGGTCATAGCTGTAGCAGTCAAGTAGCGTGGGAGTGAATCTCGGTAGATATTTCGATAATCATTATGATAAATTTTTATTTGTCATTTCTATTTTTGTATCTTTCATCTTTCTTTATCTTTACATTTATCTTTATCCTGCTAATCAATCACTCTGCTACTTTCTATTTCTTTCTTTGATATTCCTTGTGTATGATATTAAACAGGTGTATCATATTAAACAGTATTATCTTTTCAGTTCACGCGAAGGCCTATTCAAGCATTTGAATCAACGTTTGGTCGAGCGGCTACAACAGGTAGATATTTGGAAAATTATAATTTATTATTGTTATTGCTATAAGCTTTCATATCTCTTGCCTGATTTCCATTTTGTTTTACTGCCGCTCTCTATCATGCATGCGACGCTTTTATCTTATTTATTCAGTGATTCCTCCTCCTCCTCCTCCTCCTTCTTCTTCTTCTTCTTCTTCTTCTTCTTCTTCTTCTTCTTCTTCTTCTTCTTCTTCTTCTTCTTCTTCTTCTTCTTCTTCTTCTTCTTCTTCTTCTTCTTCTTCTTCTTCTTCTTCTTCTTCTTCTTATTATTATTATTATTTGATTCATTCATCCTTTCATTCCGTTCCATTCATTTATTCATTCATTCAGTCATTCTTTGATCATTTCATTCATTTATTCATTCATTCATTCATTCAGTCATTCCGTTCCATTCATTCATTCATTCCATTTCATTCATTCCATTTCATTCATTCCATTTCATTCATTCCATTTCATTCATTCCATTTCATTCATTCCATTTCTTTCATTCCATTTCTTTCATTCCATTTCATTCATTCCTTCATTCATTCATTGATTCATTCCGTTCCATTCATTCATTTATTCATTCATTCATTCAGTCAGTCAGTCATTCTTTGATCCTTTCATTCATTCATTCATTCCTTCATTTATTCATTCATTCATTCATTCCTTCATTGATTCATCCATTCATTCATTCATTCAGTCATTCTTTGATCCTTTCATCCATTCATTCATTGATTCATTGCTTCATTCCGTTCCATTTTATTCATTCTTTCATTGATTCATCCATTCCATTTTATTCATTCCATTTCATTCATTCATTTATTCATTCATTCATTCATTCATTCCATTTTATTCATTCTTTCATCGATTCATCCATTCATTTACTCATTCATTCATTCATCCTTTCATCCATTCATTCATTCCATTTCATTCATTCCTTCATTGATTCATCCATTCATTCCTTCATTCATTCATTCATTCATTCATTCATTCATTCATTCATTCATCCATTCATTCATTCATTCATCCATTCATTCATTCCATTTCATTCATTCCTTCATTGATTCATCCATTCATTCATTCATTCATTCATTCATTCATTCATTCATTCATCCATTCATTCATTCCATTTCATTCATTCCTTCATTCATTCAGATCACGTGAGTGTCGATTATCGTCTATCCTTCCCATATTGTCATCAATGTTTCCCTCTGGTTTGTGTTTAATTTTAATACATTCTATCTCTTTTCGCGTATTCAGTATTGTATTTGAGGAAGTAGCAAACAAGTCATGTTTTATTTCATAAGCAAATAATAAACCAATTTTAAAATTTTAAAAACAAAAGTAAGTGATAATAAATTGCAGGAGGCTCTGTGTGCAAGTGCGGCGACTCCTTTCTTCATGCAATAGATTGTGATCGTACAGGTACTGTGTTTAACTTACGGTATTGTTACTGTAACAATTAAAAATTGATTTATTCAGAATCTACACGAAAGGAAGGCGACCCGCCTACGAACACAAAGAGACGACGATTAGTAGGAGATGAATTGGATCGAGTACACGGTGAGTCCTTTGTTTCTCGCTAAATTATAAACTTGATCTATCGCTTATATTTTTATACAATATCCTGTTTCAATTACGTCAGTACGCTTGTTGTGTACAAAAATCAGAGTTAAAGAACTAAAATTAATTCGATATGAGCATTTTTATGGTAAAGCCAATCAACATTTCACTTTTCACAATTTGAGTTCACGCTATTTACATATCCGGGGCCGGTTGGACCCCATGTTTGTTATGTTTTCCGTTACTGTAATCCCAAAATTCTCGCTCGGTTTACAGCGGCTTTACATCCTTTCGCCTAACAACACGTTGTCAACAACGTATGTGGATACGATCCTTTTGAGATCGCGCATGACCTAATCACAGTTGATCACTATACCACAACAAAATAAAATGCAATTTGACCAACTACCGTAACCCACCTGTAGTACCCCTGTCATTTACGACTATTATTACCAATATAATTGCAACTTGGTTGACAATTGTTGCCATCTCGGCGGCAGTGATGCCGTTTGATCGTAAAACAACCGGCAAGATCCGGGAAAATTTGTAGTTTTATCGGTCATAGCCGGACAACAGCCGGATGTACCGAACCGATTTATTCTTTTCCTTAATTAGTTCTTTTCATTGTATTTCCTATTTCTTGCTTTTGAGTCTATAGAATTCAGATGCAGTGCATAATTTTATGATTTGCATAATTATTTTAACCCTCGCAATTTATTGCGGACCGATTTTTCCCAGGCTTCAAGCCATTTTTTTCAGCGAATATTTATTTAATTCGTTAATTGCATAATTAAACGATTAAATTCAGCAAATGCGTTGACATTTTCATAATTCACGCAAGAAGATTGGCAAAATATTTCTGAGTGATTATGTCGGTGTATTTTCGCGATGTATGATAAATAAATAAAAACAAATCGTTATGGGTCGTAACATTTGTGTTACGCGCCAGCGCCCTGCAACAATAAAAGAAACCCTGAAAGGCAATAGTGACAAGGTTAGAAGGTACCGTAACCATCAATAACCATCGATCAACAATTGTTGACTACCATTTTATATCCGATCAGGGTTTTCCACTCGAGACCCTGTATATTCCAAAATGTACGCCGACGCCGACGGAGCGAAATGTAACACATTGCGCACTTATGGCGCAGGCGCGTAACACAAATGTAACGTCGCATTAAAGGTTTCTCTGCCTTGAACTTTATTTTACCTTCTATTACAGAAGAGCAAGCGAGTTCGCGGCTGTCCGATGGCGACTACAGCAGGCAGTCGTCTAGTAGTGGTTAGCAAAATTCCATTTTATTTTTTTTTAATTCCAACTATTAACCACTGTTAGCGTACACATTGTGCGATGCTTAATGTACAATGTTCATATGTTCATTTCTGTATGCTTGTTGGTGTTTTAAGCAGTTTTGTTGTAGATCTGTCCATCGGGAATGGAGATGAAGAGGAAGAGGAAGAGGAGGAGGTGGCGACGGAGGAGGAGGAGGAAGAGGAGGAGGAGGAGGAGGAAGAAGAAGTTCCCAAGGGTAGGAAAAAATGGTTTTCCAAATTTTCTTATCTATTGTCTATTTTAGATCCGATGAGGATAGGTGACAGATTAACCATAGACGCTTCCAACTTCGCTCACTTTGGGTGGTCTGCTTCCGAATATGAAGCTACGCAGCTCACGCATCCTGTACCATTGACATACAGAGACCTCGATCGTCACTGTCGGTTGAAGTTCAAGTGTGCTGGATTTGAAGAAAAGCACTATTGTGCGGGATGTTCATCTCCACGTTCTTCATCTACTTCGCCGTGTCCGCTAGCATGCGCGTATGTAGAATTACGTTTTCCCTCAACCAAAGTGTGTACTTTCAGCAGTCCTGAACTCATGAGCCTCTCGTATACTCCATTCAATGCCATGTATGAAGAAGTGCTGAAAAGAACCGCTGCATTGATTGTTGAGGAACATCGTCGTGTGCATGCAAGGTAGGTGGCGTAGTACTATTAAAACGCCTTCTCCGTAAGAGCGGCGGGGCATGGCACAATGTTTCAAAATCATCCTAGGTGATCCATATTTCATGATTGGAGTACCTAGGGGACATTTTCCCCAAAAAATGATCCAAATTATTGATTTTTGATATTCTAAAAGTCGAAAAATCGAAATGTGATTTCCATGACATGTTGTATACCATTCGATAGAGCATCGAAAGATACATAATAATCCCAAGATTCATGAGTTTTCATAGCACCGTGTTCGAGAAATATGAAATTTTCCGAATTTCATGAATGGCTGGTAGCTGGTCCAAATAAGTGTGATATTCGGGTAGCACATCCATTGTTACCCAACATGAAAAATCCAGGCCCTGGAAATAATGGTGTAAGTCATGAGATCAGAGCGACAAAAATTGGCCAAAATCTGGAAAATTTCATATTTCTCGAACACAGTGCTATGAAAACTCATGAAACTCATGGGATTATTATGTATCTTTCGATGCTCTATCGAATGGCATACAACAAGCCATGGTTTCTGATTGTTTGAAACTAATATCATGGTGCTATGCCCCCCACAGTTCTCCTTCGGTTGCCGGATTTTCACATCCTTTTCGTCATTCCTATATTCTTTTCAGGAACGCTTCATTGATCGCTTGTTACACCGTGCCTAGTGATCTCTCGGATTGTACCGCGTTTTCGAACGCGATGGAGTCAGCGGTGGAATTCGACAGTGGTATCATCAAGACACCTCTTCTGTGCAATACGGACGGAACTCACAAGGTCGGCCTCGGGTAGGATAATTTTTGATGTAGTAATGGGATTTAATTTTAAAATAAAAATGCTTCAGCAAGGCAGTTTGGCCTGTCTTTTTCTCGATCGCCTCTTTGCCTATGCAAACACGAGCTAGAGCTTGCAATGTGGTCTTTTGTAGACTAGGGACTCTGAGCAGTGCATTCAGCACTGCGTCGTGCAACATCTTAATCCAAGGTAAATGCTTATTGTTGTAGCCTTGTTGCGTCACCGAAATATTTGGGATGTACAGGGTTTGTAGGGCATTCACTTGGCACCAGCACACTGCAGAGGTCCCATTGACCGTCCGATCATAAGGTCGCAGTTACATAATGCAAATGCTTTAGGCTTGAAGGCTGAAATAGATGATTGTGCAGTACGTATTCATGTGGCAGATAGAGTGTTCTCGTTTCATCCTGTCCTCATGGGATCAATTCTCGATAAACAGGTAATCAAATTTACCTTTAATTCCAATATATTGAATTATGACACATTCAGGCACTGCATAAGGCCTACGACTTATCACTATGGAATGCGAAGACTGGATCACACTCGTGCAATCTGTGTCTCGTTTCCGCGATCCGAGTTGGAACGAGAACGATCTTCCCCCTGAATCTCGGTTCAGGTAAGTGAGGTTTATTTTTGTTCTATCACTTTGGCATCCTCTCATTGAATGATCCACAGGTGCGCGGTCGAGAGGTGACGTAATCGTTTCGGCTCGTGCTTCGAAACACGGTCTTGGAAGTGAGTTCGAAAGTTCTTTAACGACCATTACCTTGATCCCAATATATCAAGGTTTGACGGAGTTTCAAAGGTTGATCCCCATGACCGAGGCTGCCTGCGACATTCTACATGATGAGGAATTGGGATATTGCAGAGATTTGGTTCACAGTAAGTATTTGTTACAAATATGTCTAAATATTATTCCTTCTCGTTTAGGTCTTCTGGGTAAGAAGTCCAGCCGTCCGCTCTCGCAACTGCAGCTGAAGCCAGGATCAATCAAACTGATTGATGATGCAGTTGCCCGAGCGCGCCTTCCTTCTTCTTCTCTCCATCGCCTGTGCACACCCTCTTCTGTTGGCTCTCGGACAATGAGTGGTATAGAGTATTTACAGGTTTGAATAATTGGCGGCTTAACTGTGTGCTAACAATTTACTACATTTCAAGTTCATGCTTCTAATCGCCCCCCCTGTTGCCTATTCTCAGCTGTTCAACGACGACAGAGTGTCTGCCTGCACTCTGTTATTATGCGTGAGGCTCATAATCATCGGTTGGTGCATTTACAGTATTGTACAAAATTCCAATACTTGCAGGTGACCCCGACAAGTACGTGAGATTCGGTCGATTGCTCGACGACGTTGTTGCGGCGCTAAAGGAGATGTGGACTGATTCGTTTGGCGAGAGTTCACTCAATTTGAAATGCCACGTTAGTTTTGTAATTGTTTATGTTAATATTCGTATGAGTCTTATTTAACCGTGGTTTTTGAACTTCTTGGTCTTCTGCCAAAGTGCGGGCAACGGCTTGATTCCTTCCTCGAAACACGAAAATGTTCGGCATTTCTCAAATGGCGGGGGATTGGACTGACTGATATCAAGGGAAGTGAGAGAGGGGCTATTGTGCAGTATCAATAAAGCCGAACTAAAAAGATTCACCGTTAATTCTAGCTCAACCTAATAGCTAAGAGAACTCTTGCAGTCCTTCCTCATGCACTCAACTTCCAACTCCATTTCTCCGCCTTTCGCATCTTCCTCAAGCATGTTCGAGGCACTCAATCATATTATCAAGAAGGGTCCGGTGACAACAACACATGTGTCAGCTATTCATCGGAGGTGAATTCATGAAAAGTATTTGCAAACAAACGATGTTTATCAGATCCATTCTTCTATCGTCCCTCACGGAGGATTTGGAGGTGATTGCTGGCGACAAGAAGAATCCTCTTCGGAAGGCTGCTGAGACTGCACTTGGACGATACCTTGGACAGTCAAAGTCTAATGGTGGAGGGGCAGTGAGTCATTGTCCATTTGATAGTTTCTTTGGATGTATGCTTTATACATCCTTCCATCTGCCTCACGCACATTACGCTAAGTATGGATCTGCGTTAAATTTGGAGTGTTTTGCCTCCCAATATGTAGCCAACCGTCGATAAACAACGGATGGCTATCGTTGCCTTTCGCAGTAATTTTGTGGCCCATCAGATTGTTATATTTTGGATTCAAAACACTCCAAAATGCTTATGCACCGAAAAAAAACATAATAAAGCTTTGTTTATTATCTTTTTCTCCAGAGACCTCTTCGTGGTGCCATTCCTCAAGCTAAACTCCATGCGTGGCAAGCCCACAAGGAATACGTCGTTCACCTCCACGGTCATGACAGCGTGTTGTGGTTAGTGAAATTTTGCGACCTTTATTAAACATGCCAATTCAGGCCCAATGCAGAAATAGGAGGTAGAAGGCTTCGATCATATCTAATTGATGAATACCGAAAGTCATCCAATTCAATAATTTCCTTCGACTCTGGAGGAAAAATATTGTATGCAAGAGTAGTTTGTACTGTTGTAACCAACTCCCGCTGTTTTGTGCTAGGGCAACTCTTGCGTGTCGGTAAAGTCATATCGGTATTGGCAAATGCCATCGCGAAAGATCCTAAATACTCCCATGTTGCTAGTGTATTAAGAGAGAGCGAGGAAGTAAATCTTCTGAGAAGATTGGTCCCTAATCAGTCTTATGACTACGTAGAAATAAACCCTCAATCAGTTCTTAGCCATTGTGTTCTCGTGAGATTAGATATCAGAATGTACATTGTTACCGCTCCCTTCATCTTTACTAGAACGTAAATAGCATCTATACATTCGTGTTTTAGTTGTATTTGGTTTAGTTGTAGTTCTTTTGTGTTACTTGTTGAAATTGATTCAACTATGTCGGATGAGAACCGACAGAATGATAACCGACAGGATGATAACCGGAAGCTACCTGATGAGAACCCACGTGATGCGAACCGAAATTTTGAATCATTTGTCATAAAGCAGGTCTTATACGCTCAGTGTTCATCATGTGGGTTCCCATCCGGTAGCTTCCGGTTATCATTCTGTCGGTTATCATTCTGTCGGTTATCATTCTGTCGGTTCTCATCCGACAAAGTTCCATCTGCAAAGCACTCCATTTTCCTTAGTATTGTGAAAATTTTATGAAGATTAAAGCTTGATTCCAACGTTTGTATGCCTATCCGGGCATCCGTCTTATGTCGGCTTCATGTACTTTTAATTATATGAACCATCACTTAAATATTTGTCAGTTCAGTTCTGAGTAATGGCAGGAAGATTAGATATCATCCTCAAAGCTGGATTCACATTGGTTTGTTTAATTCGTTTTCCAATTATCAGAACTAATTGAAAATTTATTTTCAGGATGACTGCATACTGTGTCTGTCATCGGGAGATAGTGATGAGTTCTATTCGAAGGTGAACTGTTTTTATTGAAAGGCTAATAAATGTAGGCTTTACAGAACTCCCGTCTACAACCTGCTCGAATACTCATCTCAGCATTGCTTCGCAATGGCTGCGACGTGGTGAGTGGCATTTATTTTAGCAAAATTAATGGCAAACAGTGATAGGGTACCATAACCGTTAACGTGAAGGTGTTAGGTGGTATACGATAATTAATTCTTCTTAGAATTCATTGATTGACGAGGCGATGAACTACAGCACTTTTCAATCAAAGAAAGATACTCTTCTATCAAAGAAAGATACTCTTCAATCAAAGATAGAGATTGGAGACACTTCACGCATCCCCAATCCGTTTGTATGCACTACAATGTATTCAACGATACAATAAACAATTTAGACTGACGAGATCATCGATGTGGAGTCGAATCATGTGGGAGATGAGTCAACAATGGAGAGAAGCCGACGGCAGGTGATTTTCATTGTTAAATTAAACCATTTTAAATTACATTGCATTTTTATATTTACGATTCAACATTTGAAACAGCAAATAAACAAGTGAATAGGGAATGAGAGGTGTAAGGGGAGAGAGCGGATTGCAGGTTTTGTTCATATGTAGACTTAATGAAACATGCACTCCCCTCTGTCCCATTGCCCCTCTCATTCCCCATTCGCTTATTTAATTTCTGTTTCAAATGTTGTTCGATCCTTGAATGTATGATTAATTTAAATTCAGACAATGGTTGGCTGTCCTCCAACCACTCCAGTACCCAAGGCAGAGTTGGCTGTAGCACCGAAGAAACAGAAGATTATGAAAAATGAAGTGAGATGCTAAATTTAATTTTTATTTAAACTAATTGATTTCCTGTTAATAAGATCGAAAACCGCGTTATGTTGCATAGCAGTCCGTTTCCATTTCGTTTATCCATTTCGGTTCGGATGTCGTACCTGACTGCAACTTTTTCCTTTCCTGTTCCTTTAACCGAAATTTGAATCATTTCAGTTTGATGATGAAGTGAACACGTGTACTGTAACTATGAAGAAATTGCTGTCATTATCAAGGAAAGGAGAAGCTGTTGCTGAGGTAATATAAAGTTATGAGAAGATGGTCTGTATAGAAATCCAAATTTGCAGCAATACGGTACTTCATTATCTCGCCCCCCAACTCATGATGCCATCAATATGCGCGGTTACAGTACTGGCGAGCAACTAGAAGGAATGCTAACCATGGTGGGTTTATCTTTCTTGTTATATGAAATAGCTATCAAATACCCGAAAGCCAGAATCGGGAATTTTTAATTTAAGTCTTAGTGGTTTTTTTTTTAAAAATACACTGCGAAATGTGAATTTAAATCTTTCAAATTTAATTCTTTTTTAATTCGTTTTATAAAACTTCTTGGGTTATTCCTTTTTTTTGGCAGTGGACGGGCAATGAATTTTTTTCGTTTTAGCAGCGAGTCATGGGAGGGTATTTATCGACGCTGCGCTCTGATATGTGTGCATCTGCAGCGTCTACTGGCACGACTTCTGATATTTTGGTAAAGAATACATTATCTTTTACAAAAATCTTAATTACTTGCAGCGACTCTACCGATTCGATCCTGATAGATTGGTCGATTCGACCGGAATACAGAAGAAATATATCGTGAAGATGTTGAATGGTGAAAAGGAGGTTGACCTTGGCATTATAGCCGAAAGGGCTATAAAAACTATGATTACCGGTAGTACAGATATAAAGTCTATGTACAGAACCCTTCTGAATTCATTCTTTGATGCTGTAAGCAAACGAAGATCCATTTTATTTTTTTAAATGTTTTTCCCTTCCAGTTGTTACCTGTGAGCATGCGTCATACTCTATCTCTATCACACGGCAAAGGGTTAACTCCTTTGAGGAATACCGATGCCTATCTTGCAATATTCGGTTAGTGAAAATTAAAAAGAAATTGTTATATGTGAGCAAGCTCTAAGTCGCCCTTTTCCTCGGTATTAATTTTTTAAATACATTGTTCCATAGGTCTTTAGAGATTCGCAAAATGCGATCATTTTTTCGCAAAATGCGCTCTTTTTCTGCACAATGCGTAAATATGTTTTTGCAAAAAAATTGGGTGAGGGTTCATGGTTTGCTACATACTTTTTAAACTATGCTGTGTTCGTTTGACTCATGTAAAATGCAGGGGAAACACTTGATGCCTTAACGAATTTTTTTGTACGTTACATGTTCCAAACGGCGATACTTTTTCAGAAGTCATTCAACGTGTAGCTGGTGTTAACCGGGATCCTGCTTTCAATAAGCAATTGGAAGAAGAAATAAAGAGGGCAGCGTGAGTTTATTTTGAAATTATTTTATAACCACGGAGAAAATGAAAGTTGGTTTTTTTTTTCTCGGAATTTTTGTCGGTTTCGACTATAATTTTTATTATTACAAAAATCTGTGAAATTGATGAGCCGATCTAGCTTGACTTATACTTTCTTTAATATGCGAATAGTCAATCGAATAACGCATCAATCTTTCCAGAAGGAGATATCGAGACAACCACTCATCAAAGATCAAGCAGATAGGAGAGAAGCAAGTCGAGGCAAAAGATTGAGGTAAACATCATACTATATATGCCATCAAACCATCAAACACCATGGAATAAACACCTCCAAAAAAGTGGAATTTTTTTACAAAAATTGGTTGTTTTTTTTAGTTTGGAACCCACTTGAGTAGAACTAAAGTTGAAAAATAAATCGGGAGCTTTGCGTATCACATTTTGTATACTACATACTGTACTGTATACTGTAGAATCTTACTATAGATGTGTTTCCATGAGAAATTCCAACCATGCATATTTCTATCATTCATGACTTCTTACAGCCCCGTATGCCTGATTTCGTTGAAGGCTTAGCTTCGTTCTCACGTCTTGTGATCAGCCATCTATATTTATTGTTCAAATGGTCCTCCCATTCCTCGTCCACCTATAAGTTGTGCTCTTTCCGTATTTGTTTTCCATTTCTTTTCCTTTTCCGTTTTCCATTTCCATATTTGTTTTGTTTTCTGTTTCCATTCTTCTTTCTTTCTTTACTTAATTTATCGATTGTAATTGAGCTAATGTGAGTTACGGATTAATTATAGGTTGTACGTTATTTCACGTTTAATCATTACTATAATACGTGTACTAGTTCGATTTTAGTGTTTAGGTTGTGATTCAATAATTACGATCCGTATTCCTTATTAAAATTAATATTACAAAATGATAATAAATTTGTTTTCACTTTCCCATCTTTCATGTCTATGAGTATTGATCAATGGTTGTAAACCAGCACTATATCTTTTTTTTTATATTTTCAGCCCTATCATGGCAATTGATTAGCGAGAACGAGAATTGCATAATAAAGATCAAAGATCAATCTGCTAATCCATAATTTAAATTATAGAATATTCTAAATGAATTGATCAAGAAAAGATTATCATTCTATTATTATAATTCATAATTTCATTTTAGGTATGTTACTTATCGATAATTATTTTTACTAAATATATAAATCAATACCTATAATAATACCACCTATAACACCTTTTATTTGATATCTTACTTATCGTTTCAAACATAGGGAGATGCAGTATATCTGTATTGATTGATGTATATTATAGGTACGTTATTGGAGATGATGAAGATCAGAGTATAATATATGATGAATGTAGAAGACTTGAATGATATGCACCTAAAGGACATAAATATTCCGAAGGAAAACGGAAGGCTGGCATGTACATTATTATATGCTTTATTATCTATATCCTTATATCTTTTATTATTATATATCGGTACTTGTCTATCACTTAGCGAACCGAGATCAGATTAGGTTGAAACCGTTACCAATGATTTTTCAGTGCAGATTGGTCCAGGATTATGTATCTGGACGTTGAATTATAATGATATTGATAATTATAATGATAGTGTTCATCATCAATAATGGAATTATTAAAGGGAAGAGTAACACGCCTTTTATTATGTTTTTTTAAGTCTCATCGAACAATTGGATTGCATAGAAATGTTTGTATCGTTCTTGGTTCTTTAGCTGAGAAAATGGCTGGAGCTAGTTGTAGTTCCATATGTACAACTGTTACTAGACAATATCTTTTTTTTGATAATGTGGTTAGTTCATTCTTCATATTATTATATGATTATTGATTGATTCAGCATTATAATTGTCCTCCAGAAGTCATTCTATTCTCATTGATTGCTCTTGAGAAATTTTCCCAAATATCAGAGAATCGATTAACTATTCTTAGATCATTTAATCGTAATGAAGGACAGCTTAATGCTCTTGAGGTACATATTTATAATATATATGCGTTGTAAAGTGCTCATACTCATATGAAAATGATACCATTAAGTTATTGTAGTAAATTCTACTCTTGATTCAAAAGTCGTCAAACATTATTTTGTATAATAATGTTTTGCTGTTTCAGATTCTCGAAAGATGGTTAGATGGTGATAATCGAATGAGAGATCCTATATGTAAACAAGAGAGATCCTATATGTGAGTATATATTGATTGTATTCATTGTATTCATTGATTTTAGTTGTTAATGACAATCGAAGATATTCATGTACAGTTAGTTAGTTGAGTTATGGTTGAATTGAATGAATGCAATGCTTAATATCGTTCTGATGTATTTGAATTTCTCAAGATAGGTCCTTATTTCAATCATTCAATTATGTGTCTTTTCAATGATTTATCATTACTTTCAATAATTACTTTCAATCATTGAACTCATATGAATATATTCATATGAGTATTATGTATTTGAATGGATAGAGGATAGAGGTAACAGATATTGTGCTGAAGCTCTTTGTGATATATCTTCATTTGAATCAGTTCTATGTGCATTTGAAGTATATATGCATTTGAAGTACCTCAAGATAGGAAGGGAGCATGGTGAGATCATTCAATCATATATTATATATTATTGATAATATTATTAATTTTCAATGAGTTCGCATTACGATTTTAGATTCTGACCTTAGTTTTGTGTAATTATTAGAGTTTAGAACGATGTAAAATTTCGGTGTTATTGATAAGTATTGTGATAATAGGTATTATGAAGCTACAATACTCACGGCAGGGATTAATAATAATATACTTTATGCAATGGATTCAGCAAATTGCATTTAAAATTGCAAATCGACCTATAACCATATCCAATGATTTTTCATTTCAGATTGGCCCCGGTTCAACCGAGAGGGACGCAACGAGATGGGGCGGAGGATGGCGGGATACTGTAGAATCAGGGACTGAATGAGTTACCGCTGGTACAGTAAGGCAAGCTCATTCGGTCGCGCATTCTACAGTAGACCGATGAAGACGCCTCTGATATGGACCGGAGAATGGAGAAGGAGAGGCCGAAACAGGTGAGAGATAGTCATTTGGTACTTGTCCGATACGTACGTACCGATATCTCAGTGGGTGTATGCGGCGATTATCTATATCCTTACTATTATTATATATTATGTTATATCTTTTATTATTATATATCGATAATGGTCTGATATGTAGCAACCGAGATCAGATTGGGTTTCAACCGTAACCAATGATTTTCATTGCAGAAGCGCCATTTCCCCCGTGTGGGACCCGAGATGGATCGGAGAATGGACAAGGAGAGGCCAGAGATGAGGTGAGAGATAGTCATTTGGTACTTGTGTATCACGTAGTAATCGATGATTCATTGGGTTATAACCGTAACCAATGATTTTTGATTGCAGCTTGAACCCGGTTCCACCGAGAGGGACTACAAACGGCGCCATAAGTGGCCAGAAGAGGTGAGATATAGACGTAGGGAACTACCTGATATGCAGCTACCAATATCTGATTAGGTCTGAACAATACATTTTGTAGAACTCACATTTTGTGTACGGGTCAGTATATAAATTGGTCGGCTTGCAAATTACGGGTCACTTTACCTCATATTTCGCCAAAAAATACACAAAAATACGACGAATGAGCAATAACATAGTTCTTAAATTGTGAGTAGAACAAAAACATATGGTTATAACCGTAACCAATGATTTTTGATTGCAGATTGGCCCCGGTTCCCCCGAGAGGGACGACACGAGATGGGCGGAGAGTGAGCCCCGGTTACTGTAGAAGAAGTTACTGAATGAGTACCACTAGTACAGTTTGGCAAGCTCATTCAGTCTCGACTTCTGCAGTTAACCGCGGGTGCAGCCTCTCCCTGGGACGCGGCGGAGAAGACGCCAGGAGAGGCCGAACCAGGTGAGATATAGTACATACATTTTAGTACCCTCACAGCGTGAGGATTGACCCACTATATAAGGGTAATTTTTATCTGAAACATTGCAATGTAAAATAAAAATAACGATTTTCCACTATATTTCGATATTCGACCCACTATATAAAACAATCTGGTGAGGGCGCCGAAAATGGGTGATATAGTAATTCGGTATTGGTTCTGATAGGTAGCAACCGAGATCAATTGGGTTGGAACCGTAACCAATGATTTTCCATTGCAGATGGGACCGGATCCCCGAGAGGAACGACACCGAGATTGGGCGGAGAGGGATCCCCGGTTACTGTAGAAATTGCGAATGAATGAGTACCACTAGTACAGTACGGCAAGCTCATTCACTAGCAATTTCTGCAGTTAACTGCGGAAGCAGTCCCTCCCCGAGATGGATCGGACAATGCCCAAAGATAGGCCAGAACAGGTCAGAGGTAGTCATTTGGTACTTGTCTATAACTTAGCAACCAGGGCTGTGCAACAAGGCATATTTTCGGCAATGTTCCCCAAAAACATATTTTGATGATTTTTGATCTTTTGTAGACTTGATTCGAGCAATAAACGTTATTGCACACTTGGGTTGAAACCGTAACCAATGATTTTTCATTGCAGTTTGGCCCCGGATCCCCCGAGAGGGAAAAGAGATGGGGGAGAGGGATCCCCGGTTACTGTAGAAATTGCGAATGAATGAGTACCACTACTACAGTACGGCAAGCTCATTCACTAGCAATTTCTGCAGTCAACCGTGGAAGCAACCTCTCCCTTGGACGCGGCTGAGAAGACGCCATGAGAGGCCCGAAGAGGTGAGATACAGTAGATAAGAATTGGTATAATAGGCAGCAACCGAGATCAGATTGGGTCAGAACCGTAATTCATGATTTTTTATTGCAGATGGGTCAGTCCCCCCGTGTGGGACCCGAGACGGGGCGGAGAAGGCGTGAGGAAAGGCCAGAAGAGGTAAGAGAATCACTTTCACTATCACAAGCTTTTACATTATCATTGCAGTCCGGCAACCACTCCTCCGTTAGTGAGAAGCAAGCCGCGTCGATGAGAAGAATTGCCATTTTATTTGTTTAATTGTTTATTTAATTCGTTTGTTCATCAGTTTAAACATGTTTTTTGTGTTGATGGCCATTAGAGGTTACTGTATGCATTGCGATTGTTGAAGTACCACTTCTACAATATGGCAAGCTTAAACAGTCGTAATGCATATGGTGAACCGAGGGGCACCCATGATCCTGGGCCCCTATCTCTTATTATCCGCGGGCGAACGCCCACACATTCACGGTCGAACCCCGGGCGATCGGCGGTCGATCACCCGTTGATTCGTGGGCGCCCGAGAGGGCCCTTCCGGATGCAGGCGAATCAACGGGAAATCACCCGAATTTCGTCCGACGATCGCCCATTCAAAAACCGGAGAGTAATAGAGTAGCACAAAAATAATATGATCTAATAAAACGAAACTACAGTATTCTGATGTTTCCTTTAATGGTAAAAATTACCCGTCATGAAAAAATCTCGTATTAGTTTCTTTCTTTTATCATGTTCCATTGTTCGATTTGCTTATTTTAAATAAAATAAAATAGAATTGAAGTTGTAAATTTAAAAAAATCTTTTTATATTTAGTGCTCTCCCACAACGACATCCCTACGAATTAGCTGGTTACTGTAAAGACACGTCTCTTTTGAGAAAGCCGCCAGCGCTTAATTTCAAATATCTATATTGATTTTAATACGTTTCTAATCGTTATTTATGTATCCCCTTTCAAATCGCTGTATGTAATGAGCTATCCCATATTCTTTCAAATGATCCTGTATTTGTATTATTTCCTATATTAATCGATTAAAAATTAGTTATATTTAAGATATGAACGTCTTCCGCCTTCTGGGAGATCTCTCCCATCTGGCTGCTATCCTTATTCTACTATGGAAGATGTGGAGATCTCGTTCAGTATCTGGAATCTCTGCTCGCTCTCAGGTGTGTTGTTTGGCTTTAATGATCAATGCAATGGTTGATATATCTATGTTTTAGATTCTGTACATGATCGTGTTCTCAACTCGTTACTTGGATCTTTTCACGACTTACATCTCTGCCTACAACAGTCTAATGAAGGTTTGATTCCGTTGTTGTTGAATAAGATGCAGTCTAAACTCTAGTGACCTTGTCCTGTTTTTCCTATTGATCTCTTTTATTCTCGAAGTAATACCGAATAGCTTGTATTTAACCTTGAAAAGTATAGTAAATAAATAAATGATATAATGGTATATTTACAGATGTTCTTCCTCGGAGCAACTGCATTCACATTGTATCTTATGTTCGTCCAGTTCCGTAGTACTTATGAGAAGGAATCAGACTCATTCAGAATTGAGGTTAATCCACACCAATCTGAACCAAATGATTGAATGGAGATCATTTTCAGTTCCTTCTTATCCCTACTGCTTGTCTTGCTCTCATTCTCAATCACAACTTTGAGATCCTTGAAATACTCTGGACATTCAGGTTTGCTCTTAATCATAGGTCGAAAAGTATGTTACAAAGTACCAAGCCTTTTGTGACCGTATTTTTTAGTCTATATTTGCAAAAAAATCGAAAACCTGACAGGATTTTGAAAACGGATAACCTAGCTATTCGTCCTATACTCTTAATCTTATTGTTTATTCTATCAATATATATTTCTCTTATATCTGACTTTATTACGTTATCCTAAAACCGTCGACGTTGATTATGAATGGATTCGGACATCTGTATGATAGTCATAAATGTATTCGCAATACTTTTAGTATATATCTGGAGGCCGTAGCCATCTTCCCTCAACTCTTTATGCTTCAAAAGACTGGATCAGCTGAGACAATTACTGCTCATTATCTATTTGCACTTGGATCTTATCGTGCTCTCTATATTGCCAATTGGATTCTCAGGTAATCAAAACTTTTCCATTTATGTTATAATATTAATATTTATCTCATCTTTTGTAATGAGGAAAAATATGTGCAGCTTCGATAGTGGGTAACTAGCAAGGTTTGAGAAAGCTGTGAAATTGCACAGTTATATGTTTGACATGGTGTTCCATATTCATTTATTGTTTTGATATAAGGAGTAATAGTTGTCTTTCAGATACTACCAAGAAGACTTCTTCGATCCCATCGCTACACTAGCTGGTATCATTCAAACTATTCTCTATGCTGACTTCTTCTATGTATACTTCACTCGTGTTGTTGCCCATAGCAAAACAATGGAACTTCCCATCTAAGTATCCTCTTGATTATCTATTATATTCCTTTTGATTACCCATTCTAAGTAAAGAGTAGATGTACCGTATTCTTCCACTAATCTGCTCATTCGACACATAAAATACTAGCAAATGTATGAAATGAATGATTGATTGAATAGAAAGATAAGAAAGAGAATGATAACTAATAGGTTGATATAGCTGCTATGAATGTATTATATAGTGTCGATATGAGAGTTGCATGGCCATGGCTTACTACTGTTGTTATTCCTACTCTATTCCCTCCTCTTTAACCATTTACAATTCATTGGGTCTATATATCTGATGTAAACGTTGTATACATCAAACTGCTTTAAACCTCATTCTCCTTATATATTGATAACCCTTCTCTCATTTCTTGTTCATTCATCATTCATTGTGATATGACAATGCTTTCTGGTTCCCCTTTGTATAGAATATACAAACAAAGTTTATTAGAATATATTCATAGAGAGAAAGAAAGAATTGATTCTTTTATTTATCTTTCATAATCATTTAATCAAAGCACTTTTGTGTGTAGAGTAATAGTCGCCATACATGCATCATAATATGTGTTATATATCTTATCTTATTTATGTGTCTTACTCTTTTTGTATAAATGTTCAACATAATACCATTGTGATAATGTATTATACACGATAGAAATAGTATTGTGTATTATGGGTGAATAGTATATGTTACTTGTCTCTCTAGCTGTCTTCATTACATATCCTGATGGATCTCTAAAGATATCTTCACAATCATCATATTCTCTATTCCAATACATTCCATTATATGACCATCCATTCTTATTCCTAGTGAACCATCTATAATACAATATCGATCAATCAATACATATACAGTATACTCACTTAGGAGTAGTTCTTCTTCCTCCTTCTTTTCTTCTTATTCTTTGCATTTGCTCAATGTATTCCTTGCATTCACCAGCACTATCTAAGATATTGATTGATTCATTTATTGATCGATTGAATGAAAGTAACCAAGCAGTCCATATTCCATTTTAATCATATCTGGTCTCATTCTAGAATCAGTCGGAGGTAATAGATTCTTGAGTGAATGAGGTATTGTATTCAATGACATTGTCAGATATGTGAAATGATATTGCTTAATGTAAACATATTATAGAAATATAATAAATGGATAAATACCATCTCATACTTCTCAGGTAACTTGTTAGCGATCCAAAGAATATTTGATTGACCAAAGATTGGTCCACGTTCTGGCTACAATTCAAAGATCAAAGATCAAGCTAATCAAAAGATGAAAGATTAACCTTGTCGTATACAGAGCTAATGAATGATTTCACCCATTGTGAATAGTTTTCTTTCAATAATCGAGGAGCACAAGATGCAACATACAATGACCAATTACCGTATATTGCCCGGACTGGTGTCTTACTGTAATGATATATTGAAATGTGTCATATACTATGTCAAACCCATGATTAATATATCCATCAAGATGAAGATCATTAGTCTTTTGTCTATTCCATCCTCCATTTGAATCAAAGTTAATTCTTCCTTCATGATTTGTTGATGAACAACGAACTATCATATTACCACTCTTCAATTCAATATTACAGTAATCAATATGAAAGGGTTACGGTACAATAATTACTTACTAGATTCATATATGGTTTACCAATCATTACATTCCATATAGTACAAGTAGGAGTCTGCCATGTATAAGTCTCTATCTTCGGACTTTAATACATGTATTGAATATCATCAATCAATAACATACAGTACCCATTGAGTATAAGACAAACAGAAGAGTTTGGAGTGCAAATTAATCGATTCATCCAGAATGAAACCTAATTGATCAATATCAATCAATAACAAGGGTATACGGTACCTTCGGAGATACTGTAGCCGATAAAGTAAATCCCAGGTCCTTCCATATATAGATTAGATACAGGAGGATGATTACTAACTTGTTCAGCAATGAAACGACATTCATCCCTTAATCAGGGTGTTCGTAATTCAATCGATAATATTACGATACTTTTGATATTCAAATGTCTCGAGAAGAAGAGGATTGAATGGTTTAGTCAGACGATTACGATTTGTTGAGATACCAGAGATAGCATATGCGATTATTAACTGAACAGAGATCAAAGATCAAAGATCAATTAAGATCAAAGATCACCTCCATTCTTTCAACTGGTGATTCTTTAGTCGTCGCTTTCCAGAATTAGATCAACATATCCCTATATGATTCATTGATCGGTTATAATCAATCAATAATATCTACCATATATGTCTCAGCTAATCGTTGTAGGAGAGTAACAGGTTCATTTATATTAACTGGTACTTTGAATCGGGAGAAATCCTGAAACAAAATATATGATATACGATATCAACTATGGATTATCGATTAACCCTTCCAAGATTTGGTTTAATGATCTCCCATAGACTAAATCCTTCACGTGGAGGTACTTCGTTGGGTAATCTCATTCTGTTTAAAAGCGAGAAATTAATCAAACGATATTTATTTAATATATTAATCACTAACCTTTGTCCTGATGTGATTACTGTAGGTCTATTCATTCTGTTAGTATTATCTCACTTCGAATTGACTTCATTCTTACTGAAAAAAATAGTTTACTAAAGGAAGGATGGGAGATGTAATTATTAACTGACCGAACGGAGAAGAAGATTAAGATAAAAGTGAAACAGAAACTTTCACTTTTTATTATCTTTTTAATAATGTTTTATTCAAATGACTAACGTAATTTAAAAGAGAAGTGGATGAAAAAATATGAAGAGTTGATTCATCTGATTGAATAGTATTCAATTTGTATGTACTGGATACAAGACGAATGAATGAAAGAGAAAGGATTGTGAAATTGTAGATATAGGAACATCTGAAAAGTTTGAAGCATTCAAAAATGAACTCATATAGTTTTTATTAAAAAGTAGTGACAAAAAATAGTACGATTCAATTGACAATTCTGTAGATGTTTCCTTCTTTTTTTTCCCAATCTTCGCTGGTTTTTTTGCTCCATTTTTCTGTTAAAACTAATTTTATAGTAATTTGAACAAAATTACAATTTTGAGTAAGTTCAATTAAGATAAACATAATATATGTTGACACAATAGGGAGATGATCAAATAGATAAGTAATATCAATAATATAAGAGTGTCTTCACTGCTTCCATACTCCATAATCATATTCTCATTCATACACACTATTTGATTATTCTATTGATGTGAATTGACTGATATGAAGACTTCTATTGTATGAACATATTCATGTATTGTATATTGAACTTTGACATTGAAACATTAAATACATCATAAGATATTCTAATATTCATGTGATATGTAATAAGAGACTAGAATACTTAATATGAGTTGATATTGAAAACTACAATGGGTATGATGGAATGAAGAATGAATTGATAAGAGAATAGAATGAGAAGTGAAAGGATTCATATTTGTAGATAGATAGATAGTATCATGTATTCTCTTTCTTAATTCACTCTACTCTATTATAATCCCTTCAATGTTCTCATTTTTATCGTCTATTATGAACTTTTGTGTGTCCTTTTATCTAATTATTATTGGTTCGGAATATATATTCTTTATCTAATCGATAAAATCAATATTGACCATTGATGATAAAGATTGTTGATTGAAGGTATAAACCTGAATCATAATGAATTGTTGTCTATTATGGGGAGGTATCATCTCTTTTATCATTGGAGCACTTCTTCTATCAGGAGGATTAGTTGTTCAATTACTTGTATTCCCTAATACAATGACTGATACAATCAATGATGTTTGTATTCATTACATTATATATTCAATATTCTTATCATTATAGATGAAGTTATTGGAGTAAATGGTGATGGAACACTAAATGATTTTGCTGCTGCTTGGGCTAATCCAACTTATATCTCCAATACTGAATTCTATGTCAGTTGATCTTTGATCTTTGATCTTTGATCTATTCTATCATTTCAGATATATGATTATGCAAATGTAGGAGGTATCATGAATAGAGGAACATATCCGGATATGGATGAAAGAGGTCCATATACATACAAGTAAGTTATCTATTCAATATAGATTAGATCACTTGTCATTTTATGTGTTATCTCTATCACATACCTAACTGAATAGTCTATAAAGTGATACATATCAATAATTCCTTGTAAAGAGAAAGATAACAATGTATTTGTCACTAGTGATTCCAACAAATGATTATATCACTATTCGTTTAT